>MNCI01030119.1:0-28846 GCA_015680685.1 Gnetum montanum | reverse complement strand
TGAAATAGATCCTTTCTTCCAGTGTCAATTCTCCATACGTCTTGTCTTCCTTGTTGTATGTCCTTTTCAACCAAATTTTTTATGCATCAGCATTGAAGTGAGTGGGCATGTGAGCAACTTTTGGCCCTTTATTTGGAAGATTCAACACTTCCGAAATGGCCTTGGCAAAAAAATCTACAGACACACCACCCATGTCAACTGTGGTGCCCTCTTCTTTATTGTGCCAAAATTGGTACGTCTCTCCTAAGTACTAGGCACCACTTTCAGAGATGATAGGACATAATGGGGAACCTTTGAGTTGGTCCCTAAAAACCTTAGGAGTGAACTCCATGAAAGGTCCAAAGTTCAGTTCCATGATCACAGTTGCTGATGTGGACCTTTCATGGATGGTTTGAACACACTTTGGGGACAACGTGAGATGTTGTCCCTATTTAGGCATTTTAGTAGCTCCTCCTTCTGCCTGTCCCAGTTGCACAGTAGCAGGAGGAACTTGATGGATGCTAAATGATTGTGCCTCTTACTTTGCATGTTTCTCAGAAGATGCCAAGCCTCTACCTTTCCTTGGTCGCTTGGACACAACTTGAGAGGGTCCTCCTTCTTGTCCACATTTAGGGGCCATCTGCAATCACATGGGGTTGACCATTAGTAAGGTTGCCTACAAAAATTAAGTTATACCTTACTTCTTGCCTTTAATAACCTCATTTCTTATTTCATGTGATTTAGAGTTAGGAAATTTTATGAAAATGTCCCCTAAAAGTTTGATATTGGGTCCAATTTGATTAGGTGGCTCCAAAATTTAATTCTCTTGGTGTGGGTGAAGAGATAAAATTGTTTTTGGTAACATGTTTATCATTTTTATGGTCAATTACCTTTTATAGTATCCTTCAGGTGATCATGAATTTCAAGAAAATTATGCACAACTGAGAGTGTACCCTTCCCCCATGATGAAGCTGAACACTTCAGGTTTAGGTAGGTTCGACTGGAATGGGATTCAGAGCGCTAGCAAGTAAGTTATTATTGTTGGATGATAGGTGTGCAGGTTAGCAATTCTTGGAAGAAAATTTGAAAAAACCCCCCTGCGTGAACAATTGAGAATGATGTTTATGTGCATGAGGATGGGGGGTGGGGGTGGGATGGTTGGGAAGTCCATATATATAGTTTTTATGGATGCAATATCGCGTACCTAATAGCACGGCCCGTACTTAGAAGAATTGATAAATTTCTAAAATTCTAAGGCAAAAAATGAAGGATTTGAGGTTAATGTGAAGAGTCCATGGTAATATTACTTAGACTAGAAGGCATCAAAAGTATACTGGAGTAGAATTTGAGAATGAAATTCATGAATTGAATGAGATAAAAGAACATGTTGTGGTACATAAGAACATTTGAACTAGAAGGATGATAAGGGAAAGAAGAACATGGGCAATGCAGTACTTGGAGGTTGTAAAATGATGTGATGGTGATGCGTAATGAGTGTAAATTAGAAGGGTTATGCAAGTGGGTCCTCCCCAAAGTAGGTTCCTACCTATGATGCCCTTATGTAACCACCCTGAAGATGTTTGTAGGCATTGAAAGAGTGAAATGTAATCCACACCAATTCCACAAAACACATACACATAGATACCACCGTGATGAGATATAAATTCAATGATACACATGTTACAAATCCCAATTACATGAACAATGAGATGAGGAAAATTATAGCAGGGATTGCAGAGATTGGGGCATGAGGTAACTGGCCCAGGGCATAATGAATCCTAAGTGTAGGGCATGATTAATGTGTCATTAACCTATCACTCCAAAATCAGGACCAAGTCCATTCCTCTAATCAATGACATCACATTGTTTCATCCCCATGATAGACAACGATAAGAGCATCATGATAGCAGGGTGTACGATCATTTGGCATTTTTTGTAAGGAAGGAGTGATTCAAATTTGTTTGTGGCATATTTTTCTTGATCTTCTTTCTCTTCTTTTTCTTTTTCTTTTTTTTCTCTTTCTCTTTTTTTTGAATGCTTAATCCAGAGAAGTTGCCTACCTTCACGCATGGGTGCATGTCTTTCCAGTGGGACCCCCTAGAACAACATTGGTTTTCTTTATTGAGTGCCTTTATTACTCTTACTCCCATTTTTTGTTAGATCTACAAGGATCTTAGTACAACCAGGCTGCATGGTAACTCCTATAGATGTTACCAATGAGAATTCACAAGTCCTCTTAATGTCACACCCTGGACATTCCTTCTTAGTCCATCTTTCTTTCCTCTGGGCATAATGAACACAAAGTTACTTTAAGTTTTAATGATGTCAAGAATATCATTGCACCTAGAGTAGGACCTCTTATTGATAGAACATGTGGGTGGATGTTGTGGACTCACTGTCCAAATAATTAGTTATGCAAGACTTGATAGCAGAGAAGAACACCTCAACCAATGAGTCACATGAGTGCTTTATTCATAGATGAGATTACTCATAAAAAGGTAAAATAACAAATAAAAAATTGAAAGATGAAAAATGGGAAAACAAAAAATTGTAAAATTAGAAAAAAAGGAAAAGCATTTATTAATTCTATGTTGTTAGAATGGAGGATACCCCCCACATCTAGACTTTGAATTATGATGAGAATTAATAAAGGGAAGGTTTGGATCTGTGAATGTTGGAAACATTGGAACCTGGTCATATCTGAACCAGTAGGTGTCTTTTGATGTGGTGGTTGGAACGTACCCCAAGTGGGGTTCACACACTTGATTATAGTAAGCATAGTGGGGCAATTTATAAGAGGTAGTTAATTAATAAGGAATTGACCCACCATGCACCTGTAATTGTAAGAAGGTATGCAAGGATCGATATGTCTCCCTACGTGGCTATATTCATTGGGCCACATATTGATTCATGGCCCTAATAAGGTAACACGAGGTGCTGGGTTGAGAAGAAAGATGCACCACAGTGTTGGACCTGTGCTGAGTTGGAGAATGCAGTAGTCTCAAAACTATGATGTCCCTTTCTACGGTCATGTATAAAGAAGGGCCACCTTTAATGTTGTGGAGAGTTCCCACTATGGTTGATAGTCGTAGCACAAGTAACGTTCGTGGGTCAATGCTATGGTGGAAACCCTTCAGGCACAACTGGTGGCGATGTAGAAGGAGATGAAGGATGAGAATATTGAGGTTGAGGAGAAATGTAATGAACATGAGGTGGTGGTCTTTTTGGAGAGGACATGGGTTGATAGTACATAGGAGAATGATAAGAATGTGGTGAGATAGAGGATGTTGACCCAGTTGGGGAAACAAGATGCTGAACTTGATAGATGGTTGGGTTTGGATGATATGAAGGGTGTAACAGTTTGAGGGTGACCTCCCCCATGACTAGGATTGTTGCCACTGTGATTGAACATGGTATTTTTGTACAAACTCTAGATGTAACATTCCTCCCCAATGCTCATGTAAATGTGACAAGATTGGGCATTGGCCTTTGGGGTGGTCGTATAAGGAAACATTACATTGATACGTATGATTAGTAGTTGAGTTCTTATTTTCTTCAACCCTTCTTTCCAATTGTCTAGTGGTGTTCTATCCTGTTTCTGGGTTCATCATGGTTCTACCTCTCATAATGTTGGCATATTCTCCACATTTTTCATGTATCCATTCCATCAACTTATTGATCTTTGCCTCAATTTCATCTAGTGATTATAGTACTAGCAAAGATGGTTCCACCTCCTTGAGATGAGTTGATTTTTCATCTTCATGATCATGGACCTTTGCTAATTCAAAATTTTGGTCCCATTGGGATTTTTCAACATTCTCCCATTTAGCCATTTCTCCTTCTTCTTTTGCTACCTACTTAATAAGCTCCTAGAATTGGTGGGTCCATAGTTCATATAGTTGACCTGGGGCATACATCCCTAGGGTTTCCCTTGTTTCATTACGAAGCACATCTATGATATGATACATTAGCCTTTCCTAGGAGAATCCATGGCCTAGGCAGTTGTTTAATAATGCATAATATCTCTCTAAGGCCATGTCCAAGGGTTCGTGTTGTGCTTGCTTCCATTCTTGGATTTGTTTCCTCAAGGCTGACACTCTCACATAGGTTTGATATCTTGTGTTGAATAGTTCCACCATTGTTGGCCAACGTCGAATTGATTTTGGTCTTAAGGACCTGTACCGTACCTTTGCTTGGCCAACAAGTATCGCAGGGAAGAGCTTAAGTTTTTTCCATCAATTATCAATATTTTTCCATATACAGGCATCATGGAAAGCTTGTAAATGATGTTGCAGATCTAAATCTTAGCCTCTTAAAAATTTGGAAATTTTTTTTAAATCAAGCTTGGGTAGATGGATTTCCTTACGATGCTTATGAGATATTCGAATAGCCTCTTTTATATGTATTAGGATCTTAGTAGCCAATAGGGGTTCATCGTTGCTAGGTAGGTTATGAATTTGTGAGTTGGGATGATGTTTTCTTCGTTTATGTACATAGGAGACCCCTACATCAAATTGAGTACTCCAAACTTCATCATTGTATAATTCGTTGGTTCTCCAATGAATTTCCTTACTAGTTGTTGCGTTATCATAGTCTTGTGAGAGAGACATTGTGGTGAACTTGTGTGTAACTTTTTTGTAATTATTTCTTTCTAAAAGATATATCATTAATACTATTTTACAATGATCTTGTATGATGTAACTAATCTAAATAACTAGCACCGTCCCTAGCAATAGTGCCAATGATGAGTGGTGAGGTACCCCTACACTCAAATCACACGAATACGAGCGTTCATGCACGATTTGGTCAAACTCCACAGATGGACTAGTTGGGGTTTTTAGATAATCACACGTTGATCACAGTTCACTGTCTTCCCACCTGGACTGGTATTTTCTTTGTCACGTATGGTTTAGTCCAGAGCAAGGTGTATGATGTGGTCCTAACTAATGCTACTTCTAGAGACAATGGAAAATAACTCATTTAAACTAAGAGAGAGTGGGAGGAGAGAATCTAAGCTAGCCTAAGTATGATGAGCATCCATTCGTTAATCATCCATACACATCTTGGACCTCGTGTACTACTATTGGGATTACCAAGTGCATGTCCTAGGTATGCTACTGGGATACCAAGTAGTCATACTTAAATGCTCATGACTAAGTCGTACTCATTCCATGTGAACAACATAAATGTAAATGGCAAGAAAGTAAATAGTAACTAAAGAAAGTAGTAAATAACAATTAAAGTAAATAAGAGTTAAGTGGATGCTGCAATGATGAAGTAATATCGATCTTTATTGTCGGTCATGTGCATGTCCAAGTACATCACACTCGAATAAAGGTTCCATACAATTACAATCATCACACTGTGGGCATGCACTAGGGAAGAAAAAGAATTGAATTAAAAATGACTACTTCTATGATTGAAAAACTAACTCTCCTTCCCATGTGCCTAAGGGTGTATTTATAGGCCTGCATAGGAATCACAATATTGTGGATCCGATTTCGTGGGTCCAATATCAGAGCTTGACAAATCATGGTTCATCAATTGTGTCTTTCAAAGTTTCTTCTCCTTATGATTCAAATATTCTTACATTTTTTTTCTTATTTTTGGATCTTTAGTAGATTCTTCTACTACTTCTCTTTTCGTTAGCTCTCCTTCCTCTTTCATCACTTGGTCTATGAGTCTTTGGATCTAATTTAGATAGTTTTCCCTGGACATATATCCCAAGAACCTCTTTTGTCTTATTCATTAGTCCATTTATGATGTGTTAGATTTTTTCCTTTTGAGAAAATATGTGGCTTCGGTACCTATGCAATAATGAATAGTACCTGTCCATTATGCATTAAGGGATTTATTGTTCCTTGCTTTCATCTTTGTATCTATTTTCTCCAATTTAACACTCTTAAGTAGGTTTGATATTTGTCATTGAATATTTCTAGCATGGTACTCTATATTCAAATTGATTTTAGTTCTAAGGATTCACACCAGCTCTCTACTTTCTTGATGAGTATTCTAGGAAACAACTTTAATTTTTGCCAATCATTTTCTATGTTTTCTAGGGCTCAAGCATCATGGAAGGCTTGGAGATGGTGTTGTGAATCCACATTGTATCCTCCAAATTTTGGAATGTTATTCATGTCTAGTCACTTGATGCAACTATCCCTTGCATGCCTGGTAGGAATATACATAGCTTTCCTAATGTTGATCATATTACGAGGGATTAACAGTGGTTTTTTGTAGCCTTTGGATTCATAAGCTTTATCATAGTGATGATCCCTCCAATGCTCATGATGCTCTATACCTTCATATACCTTCATATTTGACTCTTTCTATTCTTTCATTATGATTATCTTACTCTTTATTAGAATACCTTCTTCTATATGCATGTCTCTCATGGTCTCTTGTTCTTTCTCCATCATGAACCCTCAATCTTCATTCTCCCTTGCCAGAGTTTGTAGATCAATGCAAGGAAGAAGATGAGAAGTTGATGAATGGTGCCAGCTAGTTTTCTTCTATGAATCCTTGATTCATCTCATTTATATTTAGTGGAGGTATTAAGCCCTAAGCTCCTCCTAAGTTTGGAGTCTTCCTTATCTCTTCTAGGGGTGTCTATAACCGCATCTTAACAAGATCTTCAATGTGGATGATTGATGTTTGAGAATAAGACCCATGAGTCTAATATAATTTCTTATTTTGAAATACAACATCTTTCTTTTCTTCTAAGATAGTTGTCTATGGTACCTTCTTCCATTTGTCTTATTTATATCTTACTTTAATGATGGCATCCCTTCTTGTTTGAGCTTCTATTGGCTGGTATGACCTCGTCATGTATTTGGTCATTTGATAGCCTTCCTACACATGGCCAAGGTTTGACCTCATGAGGGTTGCTTAGAGCATTGATGGTGCTAAACATTTAGGTGGTAAGATAATTTTTCCCTATAGATCTCTCCATCTAAGTTATTCATCATAGTAATAAATAAATGTAAAGCTAGTATAATAAGGATCAGTGCAAGCATAAGAAATCCTAGTTTGCATTGGTGCACTCCAATCTTCTTCTTTATAATCATTGTTATTAATTTCATTAAATTCAGTAGTAGGTGGATATTTTTCCTTAGTTATAAAAGCCATGTTAAGTGTTTCACGCTTAAGTGTGTACTTTTGAGAAAATTAATCTAAGCATAAAAACTATCCTTTGTGATGCTTGATACAATGAACTTTGTAAAACCAAGTAATTAGCAAACATTGACACATCCCTACTAATAGCATTAATGATGAGCAGTTGGATATTCTAACACTCAACAGTCACAAGTCACAAATGTTCATGTGTGACTAGATCGTAATCCATGGATGGGCAATGTAAGTATACTAGTAGTTGATGCCCAGTTCATGATTATTATCTTCTCACTTAGAGTTAGCGAAATACAAATCGTATAGTTTAACTCTTAGTGAGGTATATGATATATTGATATGGTTTGATTTAATAACATAAGTGCCAACATGGTAAAAGTGATTGTAAATTCTCCTCTTGATGTTAAGCAACCATTCCTAGTCTACCATACGCATCATGGGTTGATGTAACTATTACTCAGATTACCAAGTAATTTCACTCCTAAGAAAATCAAGCGAATTCACTATTGGATTACCAAACAGTTACACTTTATGCTTGAAACTAGTTGTACTTATTATGCCTTACTAATAGAATTGGAAACATAAAGGACTTAGATAATGTAAATGACTTAATGAAAGTAAACATGACGGAAAGTAAAAATTAAGCTAAGTGAAATGCTACAATGATGAAAAACAATCTCAATTTTTATTTCCATTCATGAATTGCATCTACAAAGAACCCACTTGAATAAATATTTTGTACAATTGTTGGTCACAACACTGTGGGTATTCACTCTAACTCTAAGTCATGAAAACAAAAAGCAAGAATTTTGCTAAGTGTTGGTCGAAAGCTATTGTTTTGATGCAATGGGGGGTTGGTATTTATAGGCATGAGCATAGTCCACTACATTGCATGTATGATAACATATGCAGAGCTATCATATTGTAGCCTAAATATATAAATGTTTTATCATCCACATATTCAAAATTTCATTGTCCCTTATTAAAATTTTTTATGTTTTTTAATGCATTTGACATAGTCAACATCTTTACATTTCTTATTTCTAATATTTATGAGTTCATATATAAAAGTTTCTCCATTATTTGTGATATAATCTTTTCATAGAAATAATCCAAGACCTTATGTGTGACTTACTACTAATTTTGTGTTCTTCTTTGTCCTTTTGTATATAAGCTTATCTTCTTGGTTATCACTTTGTTATCATTCTGTAAAGTGTTTTTTCTTATTTTGGATATAATTTTTAGAATAATCCTAATTTCAAATGCTTTTTTTAAGCAATGGATTTTTAAATAATACTAGAGTGTTTTTCTTCAAATACTATTATTTTATGCATTTAGTTCCTTTTCTCATGCTATCTTTGAAAAAATCATCCCTAATTATCAAACAATGCTAAGTTGTAAGGATTTATCTAATAATAATATTTTAGTCTTTACATATGGCCCAATCTCTTTTATGGAGTAAGAAATAGTTGCTTTACATTTTATCTATATTGTTCTTATATGTAATTAATTGTGTGAACTTCTTTTGAAAATAAGTATTGTGATTAAAAGATTACACACACTTGCAATTTGCAACATTGAATATCCCATGATAAAAAATTCTAAGGTTTTTTAAGAATCAACAGTAAGTGTTCAACAAAAAAAATTTTCAAGAGAGTACAAAATTCTAATGAATATGAATATCTAATCCATTCTTATAAGTGTATTTTTGGATCCTATGATGTATGTAATATGTGTAATAAAGTTTATATCTTATGTGAAGTGGCTTTGGATCTTAGGATTGTAATCCATTCTATCAATAAACTTTAAGTGTGATTTAAAATGTGGAATAGATAATAGCATGATTCACGTGAATGTATAGGGGATCCTATGCTATCCCATTCATATAGGAATGCATGTCATTTAAAGGATAGAGATTTAGGTGTAGAAACATATTATGTTAATGAAGATTTGTTGATGAATAACCATTAACAAGGATGCATTAATGAATATATGTTAGCATTCTAGGACATGTACCTATAAATATTCATTTAATAAGAATAATTAATAATCACATTTTCATTCTATCTTGGCCATACTTTTCAATGTAACTCCTTAAAATTTGACTATATGTATGAAGTAAAGCTTGTGAAAAAAACAAGTGAACTAAAGTTGAATAATATTGGATTTTTTTATTACTGTGACTAATTTTTACATTTAAACTATTTTTTAGTGCATAATAAAATATATTTTTTTCTTCAATGAATAATAAAATGTATTTCACAAAATGTTAAGTATTATGTATAGTATTTACCAAAACTAAAAATTGCTAAGCCTAAACACTTTTGTAAGATGATAATAATGCTCTTTCAAAATGAATTTGTTAAAATATGGATGACCATAGATCATCATAATCATCATCTTATCATTATTCTAAGAATGTAGAATTAGCAAGCTTTCTCAATGATAGTGATCATAAAATGAGCTTTTAGGAAGAGTGGTGTGGTTGAAGACAAGGAATAGCAATGCCAAATATAGCATTATAGGAATTAAAAATAAGCTATAGAGATGCCTTTACAAGGGTTGTAATAAGCTATTTATACTAAAACAACATGTAAGATGTTTCCTACAATCTTTAGGATTTTTACTATTCAATCTATCTTGCTTCTAGGAGAAGACATATCCCTTTCTCCATGGCATCATTAGCCATGGACTCTTCTATGAACTTTATAATAGAAATTAGGATTAATACCATAAAAAGTTTACTTTAAAAAAATGTTTCCATTTATGAAGATAAGAAATTTTAAAACTATTTTCTATTTCCTTTTGTCTACAAGGGATCATACTCTTGTTTAAACCAGATCCAAGATTTGTTTTATAGAAATAGAAGAATATTTATACCTAGTGATGAGTTTCGGTCTGTCATTTTGATTGGGCCTTGTCAACGTAGTCAGTTGTGTCAACTAGGTCCCATTGACGAGGCCCCATTGACACAGTCTATTACATTGATGCGACCCTGTCGATGCAGGGGTTTGTTTTGGTCTATAAATATGAGTTTACCAAATACATTTATGGCATCAATTTTCATAGTAGTAGTAGAGCTCTTGCAATTTGTCCATTTGAAAGTTAGAATATTTTTTCCAAGTGCCCATAACAAGAGTCATTGAGTGTACATATCTTTATTTGAGCATTGTTGTACCTGAGCATGATAGTGTGTGCGACAATAAAGATGAGCTTTGTGATAAATCTTGTAGCATTTTGGATAGCTTAAATTTTTTATTTATGCATTTAATAGTTTTAGTTATTTATTCAATATTTTCCAATAATTAAGCTAATTAAGCAAGATAAGCTAGATAGATTAAATACATAAGTATGACCGCTTCAAACATAACATGTATTTGCTTGATAATCCTAGTAACATTATTGCTTGGTACGCCCAGTAGTGCAACGCTTGGTAACCTAGTAGTGGATATGTGGGTTCAAGATGTGTGCAGAAAGTGGGGCTAGATTCTTATGTTAGGATTGCTTAGATACTAGTTAATTAGTTAAATTAAATTAGTTAATCCAATTACTCTATCTCTCTTTAAACACCAAAATCATAAAATACAAAACGATAAAAATCAGATGCCTCAATTACACTTAACCATACTAGTTTATCTCACAAGTGTAATTGAGAAGATGATGAATGACCTTAAGGAAAAATTCACTTCCTAGAAGACTAGTGCACTAGAAACTATAAAGTCCATGGAATTTGACTGGATCATGCATGAATGCTTTGTGATTCCTATGGTTGGGCATAGGGGTACTTCGTCACTCATCATTAGTGCCATTGTTGGAGACTTTGTTTGTTGAAACATGCACTATCTAGGATTAGTAAATATTATTTATATCATTGGATGAACTCAAGGTTAACATCACTTTCACACAACATATAACTACTAAGAATACTAATAATTTTATTTGTTTTGCAAAATGTCTTCTTCCCACAGGCATGAAAATGTCAAACTACTAGTCCCACAAGAGTGCAAAGTGGTATATACCCATCCAAATGAGTATGTACTAAAATTCAAATTCATCCTACATCAAGATGAGCAATTGCATTGGCATGACATGGAGGGCAATATTGGATTGCCTCCTTATCGATTTGTGCCTAGGATGCTGTTTCAAATCCTTTAGAGGTTAGGCATCTTAGATCTTCATGATGAATACGTTGTGGATGATCATGAAACTTGGGATTACCATCCCATATAAACATAATGCAAGCGAGATCAACACTAGGCAAAGCACCATGACCTTGCAAAAGGAAAATACTTTAGTAACCATTTGTTCCTACTAAATCAAGATGATAATGAGGATCTTCCATTTGAGGGTTCTCAACATGAAAACTCTCCACCCCTTGTTGTTACTAATGAGGATGTGACCCTAAACCTACAATCCATAATTCATCAACCAGGTTCAAGAAAAAGTGATAGTTAGGATAGGGACTCGAGTAAACATCACAATAGCAAGGGATCTAAGGATGGTGGTCGTAATGAGCAGACACATGGTAGTGGACACCATGGTGGCGATGGTGGTCCACCTTCTCCTTCATCTTCTTCATCTAATTTTGAACATTCCTCTTCATCTACTGGTTCTCATAGAAGTTGTTGAAATAATCATGATGAAGGTGATCAATGAAAAAAAATGACTATGAAGGCCACCGAGACCAAAGGGATGGTCGAAACCATCATTGACATCATCGACATAGTGATAATGATGAATATTTGTTGGAAAATTGAAGCATGCGCAACATTGCAAAGATAATAAAGATCCCAACCAAGCATGTGAAAGATAGTAGGATCAAGAATTTAGACATGAATAATATCCCAAGATTTTAAGGGGGATACAACTCTAATTCACAAACACATCTACAAGCTTTCCATGATGCATGTGCCTTATAGAACATAGAAAATGAATGGTAGAAACTCAAGGTCTTCCCTAGGACACATTAAGAAAGCTAAAAGCTTGTAGTGGTCATTAGAGCTAGAATCTATCCATATATGGAGTACTATGTTAGAGCTAGTCAAAAACAAATATCAAACATACTCTAGAGTGTCTAATATGAGGAGGAAAATCCAAGGATGGAAACAAGGAACACATGAACCCTTGGACGTTGCTATGGGAAGATATTATTCACTCTTACACCGATGCCCTAGGCATGGTTATTCCGAAAGGGAACAAGTTTGCCACATCATAGATGGGCTTAGAGTAGAAACTAGAAGAACTCTTAAGGTGTATGCCCAAGGGAGATTGTCTGAACTGAGAGCTCATCAAATCCAAAGGCTAATAGAGCAAGTAGCAAAATAAGAAGGTGAGTTGTGAAAGAGGGAAAGTGCAAAAGAGTATAATATGGACCCTTCCATTAGGAAATGAGAGGTCTAATTTTGTGGTGAGGAGGAGTCACCACTCGATGAAGTGATGAACAGGAAAGCCTTACCTATCCAAAAATTTGTTTATGATGTTTTAGCAAAGGTTGAGAAATTATGAAACTCTTTAGATGAAAAATTCCAAATTGTTATGAAGATTGCTAAAGAATCCAAAGAGAAAAATAGTAATCATAATGGTAGGAAGTGAAAATAAGCTAAACATGCCTACCAAAGAGGTAAGGGAAAAACTACTTTCATTGAGGAAGTTGTGGAGATAGACTCCAAAGATGATGTTGGTTGTGACATCTTTCAATACAAACATCCAAAGGGGTGTTGCCCCATGGTGTTATGCTTACAAGAGTTTGGGGTGTATGCATTGAATCCTCAACTAGTGTGTAGGAAAGTACCTAGACAATTACCTTATCCCCAAGGCAATCCAAGGCAGTTCCACTAGCAACAATAAGCTTACTATCGAAGTGGAGCTCCACCACAACCATATGAGCAATACCAATAGTGGCATCAATCACAATCATGGGAAATGCCACCACCAAGGTGACAGTATCCTTATAGGTAACCAAATTTGTACAGATACTATGTTCAACAACCTATCTCTCCAAGAAGTTTTGCAAGTTATGCCTCATTTCAGCATCACTATTACCCTTTGGAGTACCATCGAACACATTTACCATCTACTCAAGAAGAAAACCCATATTCATAGCACTCTTTGCATTCATCTGCACATACACCTCCACCCTCAACCTAGCTACATCTTGCTCCATCTATGCAAGGTGAGATTCCTCCATAGTTGCAGCAACGAAATGCTACAAGGGTTATACATTCACAACTAGCTTTCTAGCTAAGGGATTAGACAATCGATCTAGAAAAAGACCCTTCTTCTGATCCCAAGCCTCTGACTCATGTACTATTTATCCAAATCACCCCATTCTTCAATCTTGCAATTACCAAAGGTAAGTTCTTAGTCATGGGGGTAGCAAACACCAAGGTTTTGATGGAAAATTTTTGAAATTTTTTCTAACTAGCTCAGAGAGTTAAGATATGAAATGTTATTAAATCATAAATTTTTGAAAAATTTAACCCCTTTAACAACTTTGGTAAATCAAAGATTAAATTAATAATTAAATATCTAATCCATCTAGCCATAATCATACCTTAGCCAAATGTAACTCCCTTATGAGAAAAGGTATTCCAATCATTTTAAGTTACATAATAATTACTAATTTGTTATTATGTGTGATTACAGATGGCACCAAGATCAAAGAGACTGTAAGAGGAAGGACCATTGCAACCATGGGAGAAGTGACCTAGAGGAGAAGGAGGCCAATAAGAACATGGCTAAGAATAGGTTGAGGCAACCCAAGCAATAGGACCCCTCAAAGATGAGGTCAAGGTGGAATCTATCCGATAGATTCTCGAAGAAGAAGCTACATTGGAACATTCATAGTGAGGCAAGGCACCAGGCCTTGTACCTATACTAGAATTCACACTCACATAGGCCTTCCTCGACATAATCAGGAACAATGAAATTCAATGCTTAATTCTTCAAGAATATAACTTCAAGCCATTCTTTGAACAAGCTCTAGAATATGTTAGAGCTCAACTGCAAGCCTCTCCCATGTTGCCAATCATCACTTCCAGTGGAGAGTGGTACATGGGAGAAACTTATGTCTCTTAGAACAATAGGAGAGTAGGAGATGCTATGAAAATAAAGGATATCCAAGTATCCTATTCAGTAGAAGCCATTGCACAAGTCCTTGGGTTGCCTAATGTAGAAACATAACTAGTAGAGTTGTCCACATAAGCTGATCTTGGAGCAAAGAAGGAGTGGACTCAACAGTGTTATGGGGTTGATCGTAAAGAGTTTGGCATGCTCACAATGGAAAAGCGAGTTTATTTTAAGATAGTAGCCTACCACCTCAATCCAATAGTGAGGCCCAATAAGGTGACAACCTTCTATGCCTAGGCATGCACCACTTTAAGCGGAAAATTTCCAACCAATCTTCCATAACTAATCCTTTTAGAAATAGAGAACTACTTCAAGGAGAATAAACATGGGAGAAAAAACTTGCCCTTTCCTTGCTTAATCAAAAAATTATTCTAAAGGGCAAGGATAGTCTACCATGTAAATGATACACTCATACATGCTCTTATTTCTTTTTTAGCCAAAATGATGAAAGAAAAGATACCTACCATAACCACAAAGGAGGAGTAGCAACAACCACCTCCACCACCTACTCATGAGTAAACACTGAAGGCCCACAATGAGGTTTAGTGCATGCTAAAATTTGAGAGTAGCTCTTGCAACAATGAGACTAGTAGGAAGGAATTAGTGGTGGAGACCCATCTATGTATAGATAGACCCTGAGTCACCTTAGAGAAGTGGCTTGTATAATCAACTAGATGGAGGTAGGTGGATCAATGTTGTTTGTCCAATGAACATAGTTGCCTGTGAGGTCAAATCCAAGTGCCTAAGAGGTGATGGTGTCTCTCTCTCAGCATCATCTATTCCTAGAAATCTCTAGAAATGTTGCTTCCATTTTGATGCATTTGGAGGAGGGTGAGGAGGCAATTGTATTGGTGATGTAATACTAGGGGAAAGAGACAACTGCAGAGATCATTATTGATTGAGTCACTGAGATGTTAAATGCACTTATGGAACTTGAACTAGGTGTTTCTATATTAAGAGATGTGTAGGTGTCCATAGGGATAATCAGCAGGAGATTAAGTGCAACCCAGCATGAAGAATTGCAGGATTGACTGGTGGGAATTGGGCAACTGATTTTGGATATCTTTGATTTTCTAGACATCATCACTGTAACCTAGTCAGAGCTACTAGAGAAAAAGGGCAAGTGCCTTATTTTAGAAGGGAAACTTGAAACAACTCAAGCACATAATCAATTCTTGGCTGTGGAAGTTGCCAAATTACATGCCCAAATTGTTGACCCTACTCTTATCAACCCTACAATAACATGAGATAAAGCCTTTCAATAGCTTTAAGAATAGCTTAAGCGGGTTGAGGAAAAAATGGTAATGGTGGTCTTCAATCAGTCAATAGTAGAAGCTATAACTCACGTAGTATGAAAGGACTTGATACAGATGTGTTAAGAAAATGAATCCTTGATTGCAAAAAATCATTGCCTGTATAACGTTGATGCACAAAAACAACAACTAGAAGAATTTATCCATCAATAGCAAGAGTAGCTTACTAGGGTAAACGTCAAATTAAGACAAGTGGTAGTGATGAATCATAATCTCTCCATGGAGGAGGTCAGCTTCTTATGTCAAAAATTAGCCATTGAGATCGCCACTTGGAAAAACAAAGCTCTAAAATTTGAAAAAGTTAAAAATCATTACATACACAAGGTTGGCCTACAAAAGGAGGTAAATGAAAAGCATATCCAACTCATGAAGGCAAAGGTTAATGAGGCCCTCTAGCAACTCCAACAAGGTAGAGAAATGTAGCAACCCATTGTCAATGGGATTCATGCCTACAATAAGGCAAAAATATGCATGAAGGAATTGTAGATTGATGAGATGATGAAATACATGGAGCTGTCCAACCTTCACTATGCATACTTGGCAATGCTAACTACTGAACAACCACGGTCTAAGCTTGAGAAGCAAGTGGTCAGCTCGTACTTATTGTACAAGGCCGAGTTCAAAACTCATAAAGACACCAAGCAAAAGCTTGTAGTGGAAAATGCTGAACTTGAGGTTCTCAAGGTAAGATTCATTAATCAAATATCAATCATAGAGAACCTGGCCAAACAAATGAAAAACTACCAAGCATTGCAAGACACACTTTGAGCATTTAACATTGATGCAAGAAATTTGTGGCCTAGTTTGTCAATGTCAAGGAGCTATTTCCTATTTTTCCTTATCCTTGGGATGTTCCAACCCTAAACCACATCGATGAAGCTGCATGGACCATGAACGATCCTAGGAGTAAAGAAGAGAAAATGAAGGCATTGCTAGATGCTTTTTTCTTGCACCTAAAGTTGTAGCACTAGTAGGACAACCATAACCACCTTAACCACCATAGATGCCTAAAGCCAGTGAAGGTCCATCAAAACCTCAAGGGCCACCACCACTTAGGACTATTTAACCTTCTCCACCAACTTCATGCCATCAAAGAACATGCTATCCAATTTTGAAGAATCATGTCATGGTGTTTAATTTTGTATCATGAACATCGTAATTTTTGTAATATGTTGATTTGTACACTAAGCACTAAGTACTATTATGTCTATGTTGTTTTGTTTTGTTATGTCAAAACCCAGTCAATAATCCATACTTTTCCAATTTTGTAAAGAACTCGAGGAAAAATGTTCATTCATTCATGGGGGCATGATGAGTTTCATTTTGTCACATCGACTGGACCCCATCAATGCAGTTAGTTACGTTAACTAGGCCCCATCGACGAGTCCCTATCAACGTAGTCTATTGCATCGTCACGGCCCCATCGATGCAGGGGTCTATTTTGGTCTATAAATATGAGCTCATCAACTGCATTTTTGGCATCAATTTTCATAGTAGTAGTAGAGCTCTTACATTTTGTCCATTTGATAGGTAGAATATTTTTCCCGAGTGCCCATAGCAAGAGTCATTGAGTGTACGGATCTTTATTCGAGCATTATTGTACCTAAGCACGACAATGTGTGCGGAAATAAAGACGAACATTTTGATAAACCTTGCAGCATTATGGATAAATAAAATGTTTCATTTATGCATTTAATATTTTTAGTTATTTATTTAATATTTTCCAATAATTAAGCTAGTTAAGCGAGATAAGTAGATAGATTAAATACATAAGTACAACCACTTCGAGTGTAACATGTATTAACTTGGTAATCCCAGTAACATTATTTCTTGGTATGCCCAATAGCATAGCACTTGGTAACCCAGAAATGGATACATGGGTTCAAGATGTTTGTAGAAAGTGGAACTGAATGCTTATGTTAGGACTGCTTAGATACTAGTTAATTAGTTAATCCAATTACTTTATCTCTCTTTAAACACCAAAACCATAAAATAAAAAATAATAAAAATTAGATGCCTCAATTACACTTAACCATACCATTGTATGTCACATGTGTAATTCGGAAGACAATGAATGACCTTAAGGCAAGATTCACTTCCTAGAAGACTAGTGCATCAGAAACAATAAAGTCCATGGAATTTGACCAAATCACCTATGAATGCTTTGTGATTTGTATGGTTGGACATAGGGGGTACTTCGTCACTCATCACCTATGTTATTTCCCTTCATGAGGAACTATTTCAATTTGATATCTAGATTGCTCATGATAGGGATTGGGTCCTTGTTAATGGTCTATGATTCTTTAGAGCTAGGGATATTGCATTGACAAAGTGATAACCAAGGATGGAATTCAACACCAAGCTTTTCTGGAGGATTTTCATTTGGGTTAGGATCCTTAACGTTTCCATGGAATTATGGGAAATCTTCTTTTTGGAACAAATCACAATAGGATTTAGTGAATTGATCAAGCTTGACAAGATCACTACCTCACTATCGAGAATGGTCCTAGCTAAATTTTATGTATGGATGCGATTCTAAAAAACATATGAATTATAGAAACTAAGGTTGAAGAGTACATGGAGGTTCCTTAAACTCCATGTTGAATGAAAGCCTCCCTTCAAACTACAAGAAAATGCAATAGGTATATACATAAATAGGTTTTTTATGTAATTAGTCCAAAACCATGTTCTAAATATTGATAATATCATCATAATATTTCACACTATTTAAAATGGTAGAAGGTTGCAAATTTCTCCCATACTACACAATCAAATCTAAATCAAATCCAACTATACCCCTTATTAGTTTTGTTAAAAACTAGATCTAAACTTTGTTTGTAAATTGTAACTATGAAAGGTTGAATTAACCAATTAAAGTTCAAAAGTGTCTATGAAGGACTTACTAATTCCTCATGCTACTTAGTTGTAGGAGAACAAATTTCATCCTCTTCTAGAATAACAACCATAACCTACATAGTCTAAGGAGTTTTGTACCAGCCAAAAGCCTCCTATTCTCTAGTATGGTATCTACAAGATACATAGATGCCTATCCAATAAAATTTTGAGGAAGTGGATGCTTCTTCTATGATTATTGTACGTATTATAGTAGAAAAATAATATGTTATGTTCTTTTTTTAAAGTGAGATGGATCATCACTCATGCTTGCCTCATTCTTCTTCAACTCACAAACATCCAAATTATAGTGTATAAAGGGATGATTAGATATATTCTATATTCATTCATCTTGCCAAGGTATCCATCACTCCCCTTCCAACTAACCAAGGATTCCAACATTAGCAACACCTAGAGGATTATGAAAATATTCAAAGACATGATATTCTTATCCATAGGAAATCAATTCATCTATAAAAAATTCTAGAAAGTTTGGGTAGTCTAAAAGAGAAATTCCCAAAATCTAAGCCAACATAGAAACAATGACAAAGTATGATGATGTAGAACCATACTAAATTATGATTATTCCAATTGATGTAGTCTTTTTATTCTATGGCACTATGCCTTCCTATCATATGATATAACTTTATCACATTCTAGGATTGTGACTTGATGTTATTTTTACTTGGCACATTACCCAAGTTTCATGGCTATTGTTTTCTGTCATGGATCTCTTCTATGAGGTTCAAGTACCATTTGATGTATTTTAAAAAGGTCTTTTAACCTATATTTATTTTGAGAATTAATATACATATGTCAAACTCCTATAAAAAATTAATATATAATTGGATACATGAGTTCTCATGTTTTTTATATCTTTCTTGTAATAGATTTCTTGAAACTATAATTTGGTAACATTTTTTGAGAGTTCATAATCTCATTTTCTTTGAACATGACTAAACCATATAAGATGTTATTCTTAGAACTTATCTATAATAGAAATCACTTTGACTCTTCTCCAATATTTATATTATAATATTTATTTAGTCTTGTAACATGTAACATTATCTAAATGCTGATATTTTTGTCACACTAATTTATTTCTTATGTTGAATTTTTACAGCCTAATATTAAATATCAAATAAAATAAAATAAAATGGGTGATTTCTCTTATTAAAAAAGTGGTAGACAAATCCAAATTTCATTTTATGGAATGAGAAATGGTATTGCTAAATGAAAATATACTTTCAATTTTATAAAATATTAAGCTTAATTAATATCTTATAAAATTTTCTCTTTGATTTTTTTTGGAATTATTTTCTCACATAATATACAACTAGCCTTTCTCCATTTAACCATCTTTTCTCATTCCTATTTCTTATATCTTCATCAAGTTTACCATTTAATTGGAGCATTGATATTAGGCAATGGAACTCTTTAAATTAAGGGACTTGTTGTCCTTAATTGTTACATTTATTTAATCACTATTCATACTTTCACTAAAATTACTTTATGTATTCTATATTCTACTAAATTTTAATATATTCATCAAGCACTATTTTCATCCATAAGATAGCTATAGGCACTTTATTATATTCCTTTTTCAAATTAATAGAAATCACATATATATTTTGTATGCCTTGTAAATTTCTACATTAAATGTAGTATCAAGAAAGTAGCCTTTGTAGTAAATCTTCTTAGAAAAGTTCAAATTTTTTATCTTATGATATTAATTCATGTCCAAAACTTTGTTGTACAAATCTCGCTCATAGTTTCAAGGTATGACTCATAAGATTTTTTTTCTCTAAAGTTTACACAAATCTATGTATTTTTTTTTATTCTTATAGATGAATACAATAGATCTTTAACTTTTAGCCATATGATACTTGTATCTCATGTACACTTCGAAGCTTCTATAGAAATGACATTTGGTCTTGTAACTCTGCCCTCTATCATCTTAGATAAGGTTATGTTCATGTCAAATAAGAAAAATTCTTTGATTGGTCCAAAAATTAGTTTTTCTTCTTACATGTCCTTTACTAGAAATTCATTGTTGTTAATAATTTTTGAAAATTAAATTTTCCTCCATTCAAAATTTTCTTGTCCATTACTAAAATGCTTTCTTGATACATTAAATATCTTTATGTTTCTTGTTTCTCATGTTTTCCAATTATATATCTATATTTTTCTCCCTCTATTTTAAGTGACTATTTATGTATACAAAAAAGATTAATAATAATTCCAACTTATCATGTGTGATTGGTATGAGTCCATAGAAGGGGTAAGAGGTCACTTATAAACTCAATGTTTATCCTACCACACAAGGTCTTGTGAGGGTTAGTGGATAAGCAAAAGCCTAACTTCTTTGAGTAGACGTGCTAGGATTAAACCTAGGTCCTTAACTTAAGAAATAACCATGTTACTGGTTGCAATATCAGGAATCTGATATTAGATCCCTAATATCAGGGCACAAGCTTCAATGTCAGATATCCAATATCGCTCCACACGTGCCTACCAATAAATAAGACACTTAGGCACATGGTGAAATAACTTTTCATTCCATTCTTGGGTAGATTCTTGTAGTTTGTTTTTGTAGCTTTAATGATAGAGTGAATGCCTGTAGTATAATATTACGTAGTTGTTTGGAGTCTTTATTCGAGTGAAGTGTACTTGTGTATAGTTTATGACAAAAATAATTGAGATTACTTTCCATCATTGCAGCATACACTTAGCTTTATTATTTTACTTAGCATAATTCTTACTATTTTCTTAATTTAATCAATTACATTTCTAAGTACTTTACTTTCCTTGTTCATAGTAAAGTGAAGTGAGTACGACTGGTTTCAAGCATTAAGTATAATCATTTAATAACCTAGTAGCGGTTTCACTTAATTCACTTAGTAGTGAACTCACTTGGTAATCCTAGTAATAGTTACATGAGCCCAAGGCATGTATGACAAGCCAACAATGGATGCTCATCACTCTAGGCTAGAGTAGATTGTTTTATCATTTTCCTTTGACTTAGCACTATTTTCATACTTTACCATCATAGCTAGGAGTTATGGCCTACCAACATCAATATACCATACACCTCACTTAGAGCTAAACCATATGCATAGATTATACTAGCTCCACATGGGAAGACAACGATCTCAAACTTTAACCAATTACTAGCATATTCACATTGCCTCATCTATGGATTATGATCAGGCTACATGTGAACACTTGTATCTTATATGGTTGGATGTTGGATAACTCCACTAGTCATCATTGGCACTATTTCTGGGGACAAGTCAATGTACACTTAGTAATTGATTTCATAAATTTTTTTGTGCTTGGAACATGAAGTCAAACCTCATAATTCTAAGAAAAGCACACTTAAACTAAACATCTACAAATAAAATATGGCTTCAAAAAAAAATATAGCATCATGTTCCAAGAAACTACAAAGAAGTAGTAAGAGAATTGAAAAGGAAGAAGATTGGAGTATGCTGGTGCAGACAAGGGTCTTATATGCTCATCATGATTCCTACTATCTAAATTTCACATTTATCTTTCATCAAGATGGCTAGTTAAGGTGGAGGAATCTTCAAGGAAACATTGTTCTACCACCAAAACATTCAACACCCATTATGATCCAAATTGCTCTCAAAGGGATGAAACTAAGGGAAGCACTTGAAGGGTATCATGAAATCAAATACATGACCTAACCATATGAACCTACTGATGAGTAGTTAAAAAAGAACCATGTCATGGAGGGAAGAGATAAACAAGACAAAGGAAAGATAGTTAATTCTATTACTATCTTGGAGAAGATTAATGGAGATGCATTCATTAGTAAACAACTCCACCAAAATCATGAGTTCTAGTCCCAAAAGCTTATCATTTAATTGGATGAACCTGTTAGGAATAAATCACACTCCAAATTAGTAGAAATGCTTTGGTGAAAGGTAAAAGAATCACGGCACAAGTGGGACTCAAGGCTAAGAATTCTTGTTGTATCCCACAAAGAAGAACATCAGAGTCATCATAGGAGGACAAGATAGCATCATTCTTCTACTACCTCACTTGCATCCTCATGATCATCATAAGAATTTGAAAAAGGTAGGAAAAAGTACAAGGACCATAATAGGAAAGAAAGGGAAACTCATGACTGCTATGACCATCATGATCATTATATAGGACATTCTAATTTGAAAGATAAAGAGTATGAATAGCATAGATGAAGGGATCATAGAAATCATGAAAGGGATGAGCACAGAAGGAGGTACTACTACAATAGAGCACATGAACCTAATCGAGATGATGAACCCTTGACGACAACTTGCAGTATGATTAACATCTAGAAAGCTATTCACATCCCAACCAGGCACATGAGGGATAGTCGAATTAAATGACTTGACATGAACAACATGCCAAGATTTGAAGGTGACTACAATACTAATCCACAACATCAGCTTTGAGCTTTTCACAATGTCTGTGCCCAACCAAATATTGAAAGTAATTAGCAAAAGTTAAAGTTATTTTCCAGAACACTTGTGAAGGAGGTAGAGATTTGGTACAAATCACTAGAATCTAAATTATTCAAACATTGGAGTACCATGCTCAAACTCTTTAATGATAAATATAGAAATTATTTGCGAGTGTCCAACTTAAGAAAATAGCTCTAAGGATGGAAGCAAGGAACTCATGAGACCCTTGATGCAGTAATGGGTGGATACTATTCACTATTACATAGATGCCTAGGCAATGGATTTTGACTAAGGGAATAGCTTAGGAATATTGTAGATGGGTNTGTAGCCCTAAAGATTATGGAAGAAAAGGCTAAACAAGCACTTAATAAGGGCAAGGAAAGGAAGAAGAAAAGAGATAATGGACAAGAAAGTTATAAGCATAAAGGAAAAGTTGCTACCATTGAAGGGTATACTAACTCTAGTTCATAGGAAGAGAAAGGATATAATGTGTGCCAGTATGAACATCATAAGGGATGTTGTCTTGTTATGGTCCACTTGCAAGAATTTGGGGTATATGCACTTAATCCAAGCTTTTTCAAAAAGCATATGCCTTGAATATTTCCTTATCCTAAAGATATTATCAAGCAAACCTTCTAGTCAACATATTACCCAAGTGGAGCCTACCCTCAAACACATGAGAAATATCAATAACAATGGTAGTAACCGTAGACATGGGAAATTGCATTGCCAAGGCAAAAATATTCGTATAGGCAACTAGATCCTTATGGATATTATGTTTAGCATCCAATATCTCCAAGAAAAAAACCCATTAAAATTTATTCTCCTTATTAACCACCAAAATACTATAGACCTACTACTCTAAGGTTGGATCAGAGTCATCATGCACATTCACCAAAAGCTAGTCCATCAAATCCCCTTTCCAATCCTTTGCCACTAGGGCCACCATCCATTATGCAAGGGGAATTACTGTCATAACCACAATAGAGAAGAATTACAAGGGAAATGAACATACAAGTAGAGGTTCCTACCAGAAACACTAAGGGCCAAACAAAGAAATGTCCTTTCTTTAGGAAACGTTTAGAAAAGGCTGATAGAGTTAGAACTTCATAAGATCAACTTCTCCTTCAATAGATCCACCTACCAACAACAAGCTTCTGACATCGTTCAATAATAACATGTAAATTGTCAATCTTATAGGAATAGTTATAGACTAGATTAAGGTAGGGCCACTTCCTAAGAAGAGAATTAATCCAGGAGTTCCATTGATCTATTTACAAGTAGCTGAAATCTACCATGAAAAGCTCTACTAGACTTAGGTTCTAGGGTGAATTTGATCTTTTATGAAACATATCAAGCATGGAATCCCCCACCATTGAAGGAATGTAATATCATTTTAGAGATTGCGAATTAATATTTTGTCATTCCCTTGGGACATATTAATGATGTGGTGACCATTGTCAATGGATGGTCTTATCTAGTAGACTTTCTAGTAATTGATCTGAAAGATGTTAATAAGGAATTTCCAATTATCATGCAGAGATCATGGATTATCACAATCAATACTAAGCTAAGTATGAGAGATCTATTTGTTGAGATCTCCAAGGAGGATAAGCATGGATTCATACACACGCAGTGAATTCCATGCATTACTCCTAAAAGAAAAGGATGCAATTATGGACCAATCATTTAGAATGTCAACACAGTTACCATACCAGTCCACAAAAATAATGAAAAACAAGTGTATGCAAAAGAAAGAGCAAGGGCCACCAAATCAAAAGACTCCATTACAACTGAGAACCTTCAACTGTCCAAAATATGCATGGAATAATCTAACTCATTTATGAATTTCCATTCTCAGAAAATGACTCCAACTAAGGACCCAAAAACAAAATTAATAAATCATAATCATACACCAATAGAAAAAGAAACTAAGGACTAGATGATCAAAACTCAACTACCATCAAGATCACCTAAAGTGTATGATCCAGGAGACTTAGGGAGCATTTTCCAAACACTCACCCATGATTTTAGTCATGGAGGAGACAATATACTTTGATTCTAAAATTAATAAGTGTTTTTCCACATTTTTATTTTACAATTCTTTTTACTTTTCCTATTTCTTGATACAATTTTGACTATTCTTTTATATATTTTACATTCTTTGACATCTTCTTGTTCTTTCACATTTTTCATTTCTTAAATTTTTCATATTCTTTAACATTTTTTATTCTTTACACCTTTTTCATACTATCTTTTTCATACTTTGTTTCTATTTCTTTTGTACATAACTTTTTATTTTTAATAAGACATATTAATAATTTTTGATTATTAATAAGACATATTAAGAATAAAAGTAAGATGTAGTCCAATAAGGTGAAGATTTCTCTATGTTATCAAGTCACAAGGGACTGATTATTCAAACAATGAGCCCACACCATCCATTCCATTAATAAGTGGTTCTTACCATGGCCATAATGATATTCTTTTCTATCATACAACTAAGAATAAACCTATGATCAATATGCCTGGACCGAAAAGTGAAGAACCAAGTGGGAATGTAAAGGGTGTGACATCAAACATCAAAGGGATTTGTGGATTCTTTAGGATTAATGTTGTGAGTTCTATCATGTTGTTAAGGTTGTATTATATCCTTGTAGATCTAACAAAAATTGGGAGTAAGAGTAAAATAAGTGCTACCTTGAAAGGTTGCCACAAGAAAAAAAAAGAGCATAGAATAAATTTCTAAGGGTCTCACTAGAGAGACATGTTACCCATACCTAAAGGTAGGCAGCTTCCCAGAAATCGAAAAAAATAAAAAAGTGCCATGAATAAACTCCTTCCTTGGACAATATGCCAAGTGATGATACTCCTTGCAGCTGTGGTAGTCTTACAGCCGTAACTCCAAGAGATGAAATGATATGATGTTGATGGAATGTGGTTTGGACTTGGTTTGAATCTTGGATAGAAAGTTTAGTGATTACTTTAACTACTAATAAAACAAAAAACTTCATTATGCCTATGGTAAGATACCGCACCTCGTAATTTCTACAATCCCTTCTAAATCCATCTCATCTCACTATAAGAATAGTAATCACTTGTGATTTTGTATAACATAGTGTAATTTTGTCAATTTGGTGGTACTAACATGTGTGTTTTGCTAAATAGATATGTATTACATTCAACTCCTTAAGTGCCTAAGGACACTTTTAGGCATGGTTATACAAGGGCATTAAGGGTTGGAGCCTGATTTGGGAAGGAGCCACTTGTATAACTATTGTGTCTTATACCTACCAAGTGATTCCACATCATCTTGATCCTTTCCACATAAATAAAACCTTCCCATATCATTTACACTATCCATTCTGACAACATGGATTCATTACCCTTCTTATCCCTCTTATGAACTTTCATAGCCCGATATTTTTTCTTTACACACTATTTATGCCAAATGTTTGACAAAATATGCATCATATATCATCTAATACCCTTTTATTCTACTTTAAAAATTCCTCGCATCCATAGAAAATTTCTCTTTATTTGCAGGACTTCATGAAAACTGAAAATTTTTGGGCTTCGACATCCAGTCCGCCCCAATATCAGATCCCTAATGTCAAATCCCTAATATCAAATCCTACAAAAAGTATAAATAGGAAAATACTTAGTGTAATTTTCCTCATTATTCCATTTGAACCTAAGGAGATTTTTGTGTTTTTCTTCTTTAATTTAAGCTTTGACCTCCTAGCTTTCCCAAGCCATATCTTGCATGTTACTACTCCGATTTTCATGATTTTTGAACCTATCTAATCCTAGAGTGCTCATCTTGATCATGGGGTATCCTAGTGAGGAAAATATGAGATTTTTTTTTCATAAATTACAAACATCTAAAAGGTATTTTAAGGGTAAGGATGAATGCAAACTTGAAATTTTTAATGAAAAATCAATCATATTAATGCCAAAAAACTTAAATAATGCCCTTAAGGAACCATAACCATCATTATGAGCCACAAATATGAACAAAATAGATAATTGTAAAGGGTTATAAGAAAATCAACACTTATGGGGAAATTTTTCTAACTCTACAATCACAATAAACTAACTTAATGTAACTAAGGGTATGAATAAGGTATGGAATCATTAAGAATATATGAGAATTCCTTAGTAATTCTAAATCCTTTAATGATTGCAAATGGTCCCAAAGAGAGGAGCACAAGGAGAACCCTCAAAAGGTGCAAGAAAATGTCTAAGAGGCTAGGTTAGAGGCCAAACTAGAGGACAAGAACTAGAATATGAGCAACAGGAAGCCTAATCATTCAATATCCATCAAGAAACTCTTGCTACAAGATGATCAACCCAAGAAGAGACAGAGGAACTGCAAGTGCAAGGACAATGCCTTATGTTGTTACAAGATAGCCTCCAAGCTATTCAAGAGAGGTCAATCCTAACCATAGTCATTGTAGAAATGAACTTTGGCCCATTTATGGAATTTACTTAAGAAGCAGTAAAGACACAACTTAAAGTGTCATCACTGTGGCGTATCCTATTTGATAGTGGCAAATGGTACCTTGGAGAAACCTATCAATTCTGGGACAATAAGGAAGAGGGCACCATAGTTANTAAGGTATGGAATCATTAAGAATATATGAGAATTCCTTAGTAATTCTAAATCCTTTNATATACCAAATGAAGGGGTGCAAAAAGCACATCTATCCACAAGATCAGATGTTGAAACTAGGAAATTATGGCTAAAACAGGTATATAGCAAGGAAGATAAGGGATATAGTGAGCTAACTCTGGAGGAGAAATTCTATTTCAAAATTGGCACATATCACTAGTTTCCAACCAAAGGACTAAATAGGTTGTCCACCTACACAACTAGGGGAAGTGAGATCCTGATGGGAAAGTACAATGCTAATATTGCATAACTCTACTTTATAAAAATTCAGAGGTAGTTTGAAGAAAAGAAGGTAGGAAAGCCAACACTTCCATTCCCTTGCCTTGTTAGGAAGCTATGCAAGTAAGCCAAAATCCTAGGATACACCAATGATGTTTCCAAGAGAGTTTAAAATGCTTCATATGTTTTATTTCTTAAACCAGCACCACCCAAAAAGGATCAAGGTGAAGAGCAACAAGAACAAGAATAAGAGAAAGAGCAACAACAATAGTAATAGCAACAATAGTAGGAGCAACATAAGCAACAATAGTAGTAGTAACAGAAAGTCCCACTGCCACCATCAAAAGACTATAGACTATCCATGAGTCATCTAAAATAGATTGCAAAGACCATTAGCTGAGAAAAAAGGGAGGAAGCTAACCTCTATCGAGTTATCAATAGTGCCATACAACCTACAATTTCAATAGATCTTAGAAGTGGACAAATTTCATTGTAGTAATGAGGAGGGGATCAATGGTTACAATAGATCTCTAGAAACACTACATTGTTCCAAGCGGTGCTAGAGACAAGAGAAGGAGCCACAGTTATGGTAATATAACAATAGGATGCAATGGAAGCAATAGAGGTGATTACTGATCACATCAAACAATCTTTCAATGTACCTATTGTACCACTGGCAAATCTAACTAGAGCCAAAGATGCTCAAATGTTAGCCATAACCTCAATGACTCCTGTTGATCATGAAAACATGCTTGATTGACTACTGTAAACTAGGTAAGTACAAACAATACTCTTTGACATCCTAAGTGATTTCATTGTAGTGCAGTTAGAATTAATTACTATCAAAGGTAAACTAGTCATGGTAGAGACTAGGGTAGAGCATGCAGAAGCCAAAATCCATATACTCTAAGAAGAGCTTGAAACCCTCAGAGCTGAACATAGATATCCCATACAATTCATCGCACCTAACTAGATAGAGTAATTCAGAATAGAGCAGATGGTAATGGAGAAGGAGAAAGCAATGTGGAATGCCTCCGTAG
>MNCI01030118.1:0-11054 GCA_015680685.1 Gnetum montanum | reverse complement strand
AAAATTCATGGCTCCAAAGAAACCATCCTCATGATCAAATGATAGTTTCAAAATTTGAACAAAGAGCTATAAGATCTAATGCAATCACATATGTTACTTAATTTGAAATTATAATTAGAAGAAATCATGTCAAATTCTTACTCTATGTTGATGATGTTGCCTTAATTTCAAATTCAATGGAAGAATTTGAAAAAATGCTTAATACTCTTAATGACATTTTTTAACACTCAAAAATCAAAGTTAATGTCCAAAAAATAAAATTCATGAATTATGGCACACGTAATAAGATTTATAATTTTACTATAGGACATTAATATATAGACATAATTTCCTCTTATAAATATGTTGGCCTAGTATGCTCCTATAATTATAAATGGAATTAGTGCATTACTCAAAGAGTTGCAAGTGGTATGAAAGTTTTATTTGCTTTTAAAAGAAATTTAAAAAGAAATCCATTTTAGCTTGGGATATCTCAAAACAACTTTATCATGTCATTATTCAACCTACTATTCTTTATGGATGTACTATATGAGATCCTACTCTATCAAATGAATATTAGAAAAAAAATAGAAGAAATTCATAAGCTTTTTTTGCTTGTTGAATATAAAGTGAAGAGATAGAGGTAATATGATATTATGTTTGTTGAAGCAAAGAGGATATTTATGTATTAATTTATAACCTATACTCATAATTTTTTTTCATCCTCATTAGATAAATATTCCAAAAAATTAATGATGAAAACTCATGGTAAAGGATGGCTTAGTGAGAAAGTTCTCTAGCTTAATAAATAGAATATTCAAGCTTACATTCTCTATTATGATCCTAGCTAAGTTTGTGATTTGCTAAATAAAAAATAGTAGTATTTCAAAAACTTTGATAAACTGTAAGAGGAAAAAAACATTTCTATTTAAATAGTATTAAAGAAGTCCTTAATTCAAAAGCAAATTATTTATCTGCTCCAATTCCTTATTGTTTAGGATGTACAAATAGTAGAACACAAATAAGATTCCATCATCTAAGAGTTAAAATAGATAGATGGCTTAAAATTCCTTGGGAAAAATGAATATGTTAACTATGTAATACAAATATCATTGAAGATAAATACTGCATTTTCCTATAATGTTCTACATTAGAGAACTTTAGAAAAATATGGAATATTACAATTACAAATTTAGTTGATTTATTCTAGATATCATTAAAAACACTTTATAATTTTAGTAATGATGTTTTCAAAACTCATAGCATGTATATTTCTACAATCCAATAGATTTAGAGAGTTTATGGATGTAATAAAATTTTCGTTTAACTTATTCAGCACTCATCTAAGAATCATTAAATGTTAAATAAGATCTGAAAACTAAAGAAAGGAAAAAGATTTGGACAATGAATATAAAGCCATTATAAAAAACCAACACATAGAACCTAGTTAATAAACCAAAAGATAAAAAGATTATAGATAGTAAATGACTATACAAAATATAGTTTAATGAAAAAGGAGAAATTGTCAAATATAAGGCTAGTGGTAGGAGGATTTAGAAAAAAAATTGATTACAAAGATATTTTTTACAGTAATAGCACATTTTGAAATAATCAAACCAATATTATTAATGATTGCCCATCATAAAATAAAATTACATCAAATGGATGTGAACTTAGCTTATTTGAATGGATACATAAATGAAAAAAGTCTACTTTTACCAATTTAAAAGACATTATAATGGAAATGGAGAATAAAGTATGTTAATTGAAAAAAGCCTTATGTGGATTGATGTAAGAACCTTAGGCTTGGTTCAATAGAATCAATGAATTTTTAATCAAGAAATAATATTCATCTTGCATATTTGAACACACTCTATATTACAAACATGAAAAGGAGGATTTCATCATCATATTTGCTGAATCGTGGTTTGCCAAGCCCTGATATCGGATCCTCGATATCACGTATGTGATATCATGGCTTGGATAACAATATTGAATACACGATATCATGATTCCTATGTAAGCCTATAAATACACATTTGGGTGCACAAGAAGGAGGGATTGTTTTCCAAGTATAGAGTAGAGTCTTTTTGTCAGTTTTCAGTTAATTTCAATTCTTTCCCTAGTAAATGCCCATAGTGTGATGATTGTAATTGCATGGAACCTTTATTCAAGTGTGACGTACTTGGACATGCACATGATTGGCAATAAAGATCGAGATTACTCCATAATTACAACATTCACTTAGTTTAATTATTTAATTGTTATTGTTATTTATCATTTTCTTAATTAATATTTCTTTATCATCATTTACTATTCCTGTTGTTAAATGCGGAATGAGTACGACTTAATATCAAACATTGAAGTGTAACTACTTGGTAACCTAGTAGCATATTTAGGAATTNCATTGAAGTGTAACTACTTGGTAACCTAGTAGCATATTTAGGAATGCTTGAGTAATGTGTGATTGGTAATCCCAGAAGTAGTACATGAGGTCCAAGATGTGTACATATGATTAAGGATGGATGCTCATTACACTTAGGCTAGTTTAGATTTCGCTTCTGGTTGCCTACTAGCTTAAGTCAAAATTATTTTTGCATCACTTCTAAGAGTAGCATTAGTTAAGATCCTATCATTCACCTCACTCATGACTAAACCATACGTGACAAAGAAAATACTAGTCTAGGTGGGAAGACAGCAAACTATGGTCAACGTGTAACTATCTAGATACGACAACTAGTCCATTTGTGGAGTTTGACCGGATCGTGCGTGAATGCTCGTATTTTTGTGGTTGAGTGTAGGGGTACCTCGCCACTCATCATTGGCATCATTGTTAGGGACAGTGCTAGTTATTTAGATTAGTTGCATCATCCAATATTATTGTAATGAAGCCTTGATGATATATCTTTTAGAAAGAAGTAATTGCATATAAGTCACACACAAATTCACAACAATGTCTCTCTCACAAGACTATGATAAAGCAACAACTAGTAAGGAAATTCATTGGAGAACCAACGAATTATATGATGATGAAGATGAAATTTGGAGTACTCAATCTTATGCAAGGGTCATCTATGTACATAAACAAAGACAACATTATCCCAACTCAAAAATTCATAACTTACTTAGTGAAGATGAACCCCTACTAGCCACTACGAGCCTAATGCATATACAAGAGGCTATTCGAATATCCCACAAGCATCATAAGGAAAACCATATACCTAGGCTTAATTTTAAAAACTTTCCCAAGTTTTCAAGAGGCTATGATTTAGATCTACAACATCGTTTACAAGCCTTTTATAATGCCTATGTATGGAAAAATATTGATAATGGGTGGCAAAAACTTAAGCTCTTTCCTACAACACTTGTTGGTCAAGCAAAAGTATGGTACAAGTCCTTAAGACTAAAATCAATTCGACATTGGTTGACAATGGTATAACTCTTCAATGAAAGATATCAAACCTCTGCAAGAGTGTCAGCCTTGAGGAAACAAATCCAAGAGTGGAAGAAAGCACAACATGAACCCTTGGACATGGCCTTAGAAAAATACTATTTGTTGTTAAATAATTGCGCAAGCCATGGATTCTCCAAGAAAAGGCTAATGTACCATATCATGGATGGGCTCCATAATGAAACAAGGGAAATCCTAGGGATGTTTGCTCAAGGTCAACTATATGAGCTACAAACCCACCAATTCCAAGAGCTTATTAAGCAAGTAGAAAAAGAAGAAGGAGAAATGAGTAAATGGGAGAATGTTGAAAGCTCTGAATGGGACTAAAATCTTAAATTAGCAAAGGTCCATGATCATGAAGAGGAGAAATCAACTCACCTCAAGGAGGTGGAATCATCTTTACCAATACTACAATCACTAGATGAAATTGAGTCAAAGATCAATAAGATGATGGAATGGATACACGAAAAATGTGGAGAATATGCCAACACTATTAGAGGTAGAACTGTGATGAACCAATAAATAGGACAGAACACCACTAGACCATCAAAAAGAAGGGTTGAAGAGAATAAGGATAAGAACTCAACTGCTAATCATATGTATCAATGTAATGTTTTCCTATACGATCATAGTGCTAGACTCATGTGACCTGTTTTATCTTTTTGAGGGTAATCTCATCGGAAAATAAAAGACTCATGTGACTTGTCGGTTAAGGTGTTGTTCTATGCTATCAAGTCTCAGGTGACTAATTATTTGGATAGCAAGGCCACAACATCCATCCACCCTTTATTAATAAGAGGTTTTACTCTATGTACGATGATATTCTTGTCATCATAAAAAATTAAAGTAATTTTGTGTTCATTATGCCCAGAGTGAAAAATGATGGACTAAGAGGGAATGGCCAAGGTGTGACATCAAGGGGACCTATGGATTCTTTTTGGTGACATTTGTAGGTGCTATCATGTAGCCTGGTTGTACTAAGATCCTTGTAGATATAACGAAAAATGGGAGTAAGAGTAATAAAGGAACTCAATAAAGAAAATCAATGCTGCTCTAGGAGATCCCACTGGAAAGACATGCACCCATGCTTGAAGGTTGGTGACTTCTTTTGTTTACTGTTTAAAAAGAACAAAGTGCCAAAGTAGCTAAATAAAAAGAAAACAAAAAGAAGAAAAGAAAGAAAAACACAAAGAAAGATCAAGAAAAAAATGTGTGTGCCACAAAGAAATTCCAAATCACTCCTCCCTTGGAAAAAATGTCAAGTGATCATATGCTTTGCTATCATGGTGCTCTTCTGGTTGTCCATCAATGGATGAAACAATGCAATGTCACTTATCAGGGGAATGGACTTGGTCTTGATTTTGGAGCGACAGGCTAATGACACATTAATCATGCTCTACACTTAAGATTCATTGCACCTTGGGTCAAATTACCTTGTGTCCCAATCTCTGTGATCCCTTCTCTAGTTCACCTCATCTCATTGTTCATGTATTTGTGACCTATGTCTTGTGTAGCATTGAACTCATATCTCATCACATGGTATCTACATGTGTGTGTTTTGTGAAACTAGTGTGGATTACATTTAATCCTTTTAGTGCCTATGAATATTTTCAGGTGTGGTTACATAAGGGCATGATAAGTAGGAACTTGCTTTGGGGAGGACCCACTTGCACAACTCTTGTAATTTGCACTCCTTGCACATCACCACATCATCTTGCACCCTCCAAGTATTGCATTGCTACAATTATTCTTTCCTTTATCATCATTATAATTCAAATGTTCCTGTGCACCACTACATGTCCTTTTTCCTCATCTTATTCATGAATTTCATTGTTACATTCCATCAAGTACCCCATTTCAAAAGGGCCACAATATCGAGTACCTAATATCAGGTCCGACGCGATATCGGGTCCCTGCTATTAGGTACATGATATTGCATCTATAAATACTATATATATGAACCCCCTGCACATGTCAACATCATTCTTTACTATTCATGTGATGGAAGTTGTTGAAATTTTCTTTCATGAATTTTCAAGCTTGCGCACCCACCATTCAAACATCCATAACTTGCTCATTAACACTCCGATTCTCATTCCAATTGAACTTTCTTAAACCTAGAGTGTTTAACTTACTCGTGGGGGAAGGGTACAATCTAATTTGCACATAGTTTTTTTGAAATTTATCATTGCCTGAAGGATATCATAAGGGTAAGTGACCTTAAAATTGTTAGAAATAGTTGCAAAATTAATTTTATCTCTTTACCCATACCATGAAAATTATTTCTTGGAATCATCTAATCAAAATGGGGCCTAATATCAAAACTTTTAGGGGAATTTCTATGAAAATATCTAACTTTGAATCACACTAAGCAAGAAATGAATCCATTAAGGCAAGGAGTAAGGTATGAATCAAATTTTGTAAATAGCCTTACTAATAATCATTCAGTTTGATTTCAGATGGCCCCTAAAAGAGGATAGCAAGGAGGACCCTCTCAAGGTGCATCAAAATACCCAAGGAGAGGTAGAGGCCAAGTTTCTCTCAAGGAATGTATAGAACAGGAGGCACAATCATTTAGCATCCATCAGGAACCTCCTATTACTGTGCAATTAGGACATGCTGAAGGAGGAGATGGTAGAACACTTGAATAGGGACAACATCTAATGTTGTCTCTAGAATGTGTTTAGGTAATACATGAAAGGTCCACATTAGCAGCTGTGATTGTGCAACTCAAATTTGGACCTTTCACTGAGTTTGCTCCTGAAGCAGTCAAGGACCAACTTAAGGGGTTCCCACTATGGCCTATCCTCTCTGAAAGTGGTGATTGGTAGCTAGGAGAGACGTACCAATTTTGGCACAATAAAAAAGAAGCACCATCATTGATATTGTTGGTATTTCTATTAATTTCTTTGTCAAAGCCATTTTAGAAGTTCTAAATCTTTTGAATATAGGGCCAAAAGTTGCTCACTTGTCCACTTACTCCGATGCTGATGTGCGAAAGATATGGTTGAAAAGGGCGTACGGGAAGAAAGACAAAGCATATGGAGAGTTGACACTTGAAGAGAGAATCTACTTCAAAATCAGCACATATCACATCTTTCCCACAAAGGGATTAAAATGAATTTCCATATATGTGGCTAGAGGAAGTGCTATCTTGATGGGCAAGGTTAATGTCAACCTGCCACATCTATATATTATAGAAATTCTGAGGTGGTTTGAAGAACACAAGACAGGGAAGTTCATATTGCCCTTTCCCTATCTCATCAGGAAGAAGTGTTGATGTGCTAGATTTTTAGGGTACACTAATGATGTTCCCATAAAGTCCCAAAATGCTTCATTTGATGAATTATTGAAGCCACTAGCCCTAAGGAAAAATGCTAGTGCGACACTGGAGTTGGAGCAAGAATAGGAAGTAGGGCCTAGCACACAAATTATAGGTCAGCAAGACCAGTCACCATCATCACCACAAGACTATCGACCATCAATGAGCCATCTCAGGGCCATCACTGAAATGGTCAGTTGGGAAAGTCGTGATGAGGCTAATTTCTTCATGGTCATAGATGATGTCATACGACCCATGGTCTCAATTAATCATGCATAGGGGGAGGTATCTATCCAAACAGAAGGAGGGGAATCACAATGGTCACAACAGATCTCTAGGAATGTTGCATCCTTTTAAGTGCAATTAGAAACTGGTGAAGGCACCATAGTAGTGGTCATGCAACACCAAGATGCAACAAGAGCTGCAAAAGTGGTCACAGATCACATAAAAGAATTATTCAATATCCCAGTTATGTCACTAGTAAAATTTACAATAGTAGGTGATGCTCAAAATTTGGTTAGTCCCTTGATGACTCCTGCAGAGCATGAGGATGTTCTAGATTGGTTACTATAGATAGGACAAGTGATGACGTTTCTATTTGACATCCCTCAAAATGTTACAAAAACTCAGTCAGAGCTCATCTCCACAAAAAGGAAGCTAGTCATGGTAGAGGTTAGAGATGAGCATGCAGAGGAGGAGTTAAAAAGACTCCAAGAAAGGCTCATCACCTTGCAAGTNGGAGGAGTTAAAAAGACTCCAAGAAAGGCTCATCACCTTGCAAGCTGTACAACAAGATCCATCCCAATTCATCCTTGCAAACCAACTAGAGTCCTTCCAGATAGAGAAACTGAATAAATTCTTGGCAGAGAATAAAAGAGTAGTGGAGAAAAAAGAGAAGGCCAATTGGGATGCTTCCAAGGCACAACCTCAAATGTATGCACATGCCAAAGCACTCAAGGCCTTACAAGAGGAAAATAAATAGCTTGCCACTGATAATCTTCGGTTGACTATAGTAAAAAAATAAAAGAATGTTCTCAAAGAAAATTTTCAGTAATTATAGGAATAATTAATAAGGGTCAACCAGGATAGGAATCGCTTGGCCAAAATGGAGGAGGTATGCATGATTCATCAAAAGACAAAAATTGAAATAAGTGCATGGAAAAATGAGGCCAAGTGACATGAGAAGCTTAAAGAACACTTCAAAGATTAGGTGGGGATGTACAAATAGGTGATAGAAAAAGAAATCCATATGGCCAAAGCCCACATTAATTCTCTTAGTGCTCAAAAAATTGATTGGTGGGCCATATTGGATACTTATGCCTTCACCCACCAAGTTGAACTAAAAAGCCGGGACCTACAAATACAACACCTTATGGAGTACATGGAGTTGGCAAACCTGTGGTATGCCAACTTAGCCATGTTGATAGTAGGATGCCTAAGAATAGAATTATAAAAGCAAGTAGAAACCACCTACGCGAAGTATGAAATAGAATTTATTGAGCATAAGAAGACACTGCAGAAATTAGAAGTGGAAAATTTTGAGTTAGAGGTGGTCAAGACTAGCTACCAAGGATAAAAGGATGTCATGGTAGATTTGGCTCGATAGCTCACAGATTACCAAGAATACAAGGATAAAGCTAGAGCCTATGAGGAGGAGCAACAATTGTTTACGAATTTATATGTCAAGGCCAACCAAATGTTTTCGCAACTACTGTGTCCATGAGAGGTGTTGACTACATCAAACATTGGAGCATCAACATGGATGGCATAGGATCCCTGAACTAAAGAAGAAAAGCTCTAGGCACTCCTTCAGAGACATCAATTTCTAAAACCTGAAGCACAAGATAAGGGGAAGAGACCCATGGAGGAACCGTTGCCACTAGGAACCACATGAGTCCAATAAATTTTGTCTTTTTTCAATTTTGTGCATGTGTCCCAATTTTATTTTATTTTATTCAATTCCACACTATGGCATGAGTAATCCCTAGTTAGTCAATAATCCCATACCTATCCACTATGTAATCAATTGAACTTATTCTCATTTTGTCTCACTCGAGGATGAGATGTTATTTAGTCATGGGGGTATGATGAATCATGGTTTGCTAGGCCGCAATATCAAATCCTCGATATCAAGTACACCATATCACAACCTAGATAACGATATCGGATACATGATATCATGATTCCTATGTAAGCCTATAAATACACATTTGGACACATAGGAAAGGGGGATTGTTTTACAAGTATAGAGTAGAGTCTTTTTGTCAGTTTTCAGTTAATTTTAATTCTTTCCCCAGTGCATGCTCACAGTGTGATGATTGTAATTGTACGGAACCTTTATTCGAGTTTGATGTACTTGGACATGCACATGATCGGTAATAAAGATCAAGATTACTCCATCATTGCAGAATTCACTTAGTTTTAATTGTTTAATTGTTATTGTTATTTATCATTTTCTTAATCAATATTTCTTTACCATAATTTACTATTCCTATTGTTAAATGCAGAATGAGTACAACTTAATCATGAACATTGAAGTGTAACTACTTGGTAACCTAGTAGCGTATTTAGGAGTGCTTGAGTAATGTGCGCTTGGTAATCCTAGAAGTAGTACATGAGGTCCAAGATGCATACAGATGATTAAGGACAGATGCTCATCACACTTAGGTTAGTTTAGATTTTGCTTCTTGTTGCCTATTAGCTAAAGTAAAAATTATTTTTCAATCACTTCTAGGAGTAGCATTAGTTAAGATCCTATCATTCACCTCACTTTGGACTAAACCATACGTGACAAAGCAAATACTAGTCTAGGTGGGAAAATAGTGAACTGCGATCAACATGTAACTATCTAGATACCATAACTAGTCTATTTGCAGAGTTCGATCGGATTGTGCATGAACGTTCGTATTCATATGGTTGAGTGTAAGGGTACCTTGTCACTCATCAATATTCTTATATGTAGATGACTTAGTCTTCCCATCCAAAAATGAGAAATTGATAGAAGAATTTAAATCAGACATGAAAATAAGTTTGAAATGAAATGAGAATTGAAATATTTCTTGGGTTTCTAAGTTGAACAAGAAAAGAATGGTTGTAAAATTCATCAAAGAAAATAGATAGCCTTAATACTAGAGAACTATAAAATTAAAGATAATTCTAATAACATACCTATTACCCACAATATAAAATTAGAAAGTAAAGATCAAACTCCCTTGGTTGAGGCTACAATTTACAACAGTATAATAGTGATGAGCAGTTAGGTATTCTAACACTCAACCATACAAGTCAAGTGTTCACATAAGACCAGATCGTAATCTATGGATGGATAATATAAGTATACTAGCAAGTTGATGTTGAGTTCATGATTGTTGTCTTTCCACTTAAAGTTAGCAAGGTGTAAAGTGTATAGTTTAACTCTTAGTGTAAGCATGATGAAAATGATTATAAATTACAATGCTATGTATAATGGAATTGTAAATCTATTCTATTCTATGGTGATAAGCATCCATTCCTAGTTTTTGGTACATGTCTTAGCTTGATGTAATTATTACTAGGATCACCAAGTAACTTTACTACTGAGAAAATCAAGCAAAGTCACTATTGGACTACCAAAAAAGTACACTTTATGCTCGAAACTAGTTGTACTTATTTCACCATACTAATGAACATCAGAATAGTAAATGACTTATGAAATGTAAATAACTTAATACAAGTAAGCATTATGAAAAAGTAAATCTATTCTAAGTAATACACAACAACAATGAAGAAGAATCTTGATCTTTATTTCTATTCATGAATTATGTCTAGAAACAATCCACTTGAAAAAATATTTTGTACAACTATAATTCATCACACTATGAACATTTACAACTAACTCTAACTTTGAAAAAGAAAACTATGATATCTACCATGACATGATGGTAGGTTGGTATTTATAGGCATGACCATGATCCCACTACATTGTATCTATGATGACATATTTAGAGCTAAGATATTATAACTATCATAATGTAACTATTCCTTATGATAAAATGTTTCATCATACCCCTACAAAAAACTGAAAACTTATCCTTGAGTTCAAACAAGATGAGGATACAGTTCTTTACAAACTTATGGGGTTACATAGAGTTCAACATTATGACACATATATACATGACTAACTCTACTATGAATGACACATCGTGGTTCAAGTGGTATTACAAAACTATAATGTAACACATGATTGACACATATGAAAAAGACAAAACTAAACTAAAATAAGTTTAATGTAGCTTTTTTCAAGTTCTAGGTGGTAGTGGTTCC
>MNCI01030115.1:545686-620015 GCA_015680685.1 Gnetum montanum | reverse complement strand
ATAACACTTTTTGATAACTATGAAGAAAGAAACACTAAATAATAACAAAACATTGTCATCTACAAATGGTTTGAATGTAAATTGTCAAATCAAGTGGGGGCTTAGAAATGATGAAATGAAATAAAGTAATGATACGACTATGAAGATGGCAATAACATATGAAAATGATGAATTGAAAAAATGATGAATGTTAGAATAATGAGATGAAGAAAATGGTGATACTTTAATGATGAATTAATGGACAACATAAGCGAGACTATGATGTGAACAAAATGATAATAATAATCTTAATGATATGCATAGATAATTAACATAGCTAAAATGAAAACCAATATGATTAGTGATATTAATTACAAAGATTGATGATTAGAAAACTAAGATGTAAGGATCCAAAATAATTAAAACTTGAGGATGAAATAAAAAAAGAAAATATTATAACTTTATTTTTCATGTATAGGGATATAAAAAGTTTTCTAAAAACCTTTGCATTAAAGTTAACAAGGGCAATGGGGGTTTTGTGAAAATCGAGATCTATATTAATAGGNCTACTTTTCTTTCTCCTTGATAGCATTTTGGAGCATTGATAAACATATATTTGCACCAATAGTCATTCCAACTCACCATCTATTAGTTTTAGCTTTAGTTTATGCAATGACTAACAATTGATAAAAAATTAATGAGTTATGTCATTCTTTGGGTTATGGTTTAGGGGGTCATTTTCCAAACATTCGATAAGCCTTTAACACTAGCATTCATCTAAACTCATTACAACAATGATCTAACTAATGAATTATCATTTCTGAATTATCTTGGTGACTTCTTCAGAATCAACTTAGAAATTTATGAGTTACATCATTCTTTGCATCGCTCTCTATGTTTTGGTTATTGTCCTTATAAAAATGATACAAAAATCAACATTATGGGACATCTTTTATGTCATTCTCTATATTCTTAACAAATTTTTAACAAATGATGGAGGAAATTAATGGTAATATCATTTTCTCTCATCATTTCTTANTAAATTTCTAAGTTGATTCTGAAGAAGTCACCAAGATAATTCAGAAATGATAATTCATTAGTTAGATCATTGTTGTAATGAGTTTAGATGAATGCTAGTGTTAAAGGCTTATCGAATGTTTGGAAAATGACCCCCTAAACCATAACCCAAAGAATGACATAACTCATTAATTTTTTATCAATTGTTAGTCATTGCATAAACTAAAGCTAAAACTAATAGATGGTGAGTTGGAATGACTATTGGTGCAAATATATGTTTATCAATGCTCCAAAATGCTATCAAGGAGAAAGAAAAGTAGTTATTATGATTGGGCTTCCAACATTCAAGAAGTAGTTATAAATGAAATGAATAAGCATATCCAAGAAAAAAAGAAGGAAAGAACAAGGTGGATAACAAAAGGCTCCATTACTCATTCTATCATGGTCTACTCAAGGCCATAGAAACCTTGTTTGGAAGTAGTAGGAAAAGGTACAAGATGTCTCTTTAGAACATGATTTCACTCCTCCTCTCTTTTAGCACATGCAAGGGTTACTTACAACCTCCCTTCCAATAGGTAAATGTTCCCAAGCAACAAATTCTAGAACACAAGATGAGGTGGCATCATTGATCTCTAAAAGCATTGAATGTCCAAGATTAAAGCCAAAATGTGATGCCAAGAAAGGAAAGGAAGCCATCTTCCAATCAAGCAAAGGGATAGTGGAGGATGAGTAAGGAACTAGCAACACATTAGGATTGTTTACATTTGCATGAAAAGGAAACGAGTAGCAAAAGACCAAAGTTGCAAGCCCAAGAGAAGACCTTAAAGGAAAAACTAGGGAAGTTAATTAACTATTATTAAAAAGTTNTGATGTGTTCTAATCTAATGCTACTCCTGAAGGCAGTGGAAAATNCTTTGATCTTCACTTGTGTCATATTTCTTAGCTGTACATTTTCAAGTGATATATTGGAAGTTTGAGCTAATGAGAGGTGGCTAAAGTAGTGAGATGATTATCTAAGGTAGAATTTATACATCATTATGTTCCTCATGAATTTTTCTAAACTATAATATTGGTTGTATATTTTTAAGTAATTTAAGAGATGGTGGAGGATATCTTTGAACATAAGTTTTATTACTTAAGACAAAATTATTAGTGTATCTTAAAATTTATTAATCTATTTTGTTTTTGTTTTTTAACTTGCTACAAATTTAAATTAAAGAAACAATTTACAATCATTTTAATTTTATTGTGTAAACATAAAAATAAATCATTTTTTAAAAATTAAGCAATAGGTAATTCACTTAGTAGTAGACCTAAAAGCCTTGAGTTTTGATCTAATACTAAAGCATTGTAGTTCTCAAGTTTAAAGTAAAACTTCAATTTCTCCTTTCCGGTTGCTCACCATCTTCCTGCACTGCTTTCCACCTCTATTCTATTCCTGTAACATGTAAATTGTATAATCATGTATAATGTATATTTTTTATTTGTAAAGAGGATTTTTTAAAAAATAAATAAATAAAATGTTACATTGCATACTGAAAAAGGAACCTGATACTGCATCATTAATGTAACGAAATATGTTTCCTGCAGAGTTTTTGATACGACATATTGCGTGACAACCTGTAAGCAAAGAATCCACACGGATTTGTACGTCATGTTAAACCATCATTTTATGCACTATGTTGCTCCACTTGCCATTTTAATAATTTGGAAGTGGTGTAAAGCTGTAATGATCAAATCCACTGCAAGTAGTTGGAATTCATGGAATAACCCATTTTCCCTTTACAAGTGGGATAACTTCACGAGCACAACTTCCTGACAAAGATACCGTAATGCCTTTTATATATGCTATGATTTCATTGTTGCTGCCTCAACTTGCAATTAAGAAAGCATAATTCTAGTCACATCCGTGAAACTCATTTGTTTTGTTTGCAGGATCCCAATTCTCAGGAAGTCATTAGAAATAGGTAAAAGTGGATGGGCAGAAGATTTTGGGGGTTTCAAAGCAGCGACGAATCTAGCCATCATGATGAAGAGGAGCAGCCTTCAAACTATGATAGCGTCCATACATGGACCAGAATGCCTGCTTCTGATCCCTTTCAGTGACTACAGCCACTGTGAGAGAACCTTGTGGTCAAATTTCGATAACTCTAAGAGATATGGAGGTGAATTTTACAGGTGGCATAAACTATAAATAGATTTTTTATATAAAATGTTTAATCATACTGGGAATTGCTGGTGTTTTTAGTAACTATAAAGTGGTCAGCATGCTAGGATGCCAGAAAAACCTCAGCAAATGTCAAGTGGAGAGAGGAGACTTGAGCCCACGCCAGCACGCCTCCCTCTTTTACCAGAGCCCTTTATCAAGGAAAGTCAAAACCTTTAATCCTGGTACATGCTTTTCATTTTTCTTTATTTTTCACAAACTTTAATGGGTTATGATGTTTCAATTTTTCTGGCATGATCAGTACAATATTTGAAACTGAATTTTGCTTAAGCCCTTTCGGGTTTATCAGTTAACATGTTATGATTTTTACATACAGTCAATAACATCATTTAGGACAGCACAGTCTTAGAAGTACTTTTTTGCTAAATTTTTCTAATCCATAATTTTGTCTTGATGAAGTGGAATTTCCAAGCCAACGATCTTATATATCGTAGATTTATCATTTTCTCCTTTAGGAAAGTATGGTTTCTGTGTTAAATCATTTAACACAAAAACCTGGTTTTCCAAAAGGAGAAAATGATAGAAGCACACTCGTCTACATTGTTTTTAATTCTTAGTGTATGCACCCAGCTATCATCGGCTTATGGTAAGTATCCTTTCACTGACAGCTTCTTTAGAAAAAATTCCTGACTTTGATCCCAGAACTAATGAAATGAAATTTGATGAGAAAACTTCTACATGATCTCAAATTTCCTTTAATACCAAACCCAGAACTAATGAAATGAAATTTGATGAGAAAACTTCTACATGATCTCAAATTTCCTTTGATACCAAATCTCAGTGGTTCAGCAAGAAATGGAAAAAGGTCCAGAGTTTCTGGTGGAAGGATCCCTAATGTGTGCAATTCAAGCCAATTGGTTGGGTGTAACAATGTATGAATTATGAATTGTTCGCCCTTTACGCTTTTTACTTTTTATTACGATGATTTTATTACGATGATTAATGTATTTAATGAGTGTCAGCTCTGTTTCACGGTCAATAATGTTTATTTCTGAATTGAAAATCGATTTCAAAACATCCGTTTAGTTTTATCATTTAAGAAGTGCAACGACTAGAGAGGTTACTCGTTTATTTTGTTACGCTTATTTTGGGACTGCTCCTACCAAGAATCACTGAAGTATTTAGTAATAAAAGTGACAGCCAAACAAGAGGTATTGTGTTTATTTTCAGGTTTTCGTATCTTCCATGATATGGATCTTTACCTTTGGCAGCGGTTTGAGCCCCATTTATTGAGTTTTATAGTTTTCTTGAACGTGCTTTTTAAAAGGATTTTGAATATTATATCTTAATTTAAGTTATTGAAATTATGTATCTCATCCATGAGCTATGTTTTTCTATTATAAAAATCAGGATGTCTTTGCAGATAATTTATTGGTTTGGCAAAAAGAATTTTAGTCAAGAATATTTTGATGAGGGATGATCTAAAAATAAAGAAGATAAAAATCCTTGAGGTAGTAGAGAATATCAATGATATCTTTTAATTATATTTTGCTTCATGATTTCTTTAATCTAAATTAAAAAATATCACTTCTCAAGTTATATTTGATAAGTATTATTCATTTTGTTTGGCAAAATAAGGATTTTACAAAAGTTTGTTTTCTTTTTCATAAGAAAATCATTTGTATAACAAAAAAAAAGAAAAAAGAAACAATTTTTTTTCTAGTAATTTTCAAAAAGAAAAAATTCAATCTTCTTTAACAAATTATATTGTTGAGTAGAAGCTATACATAGATATTCTACTTGTTCAAGTTGTAAGTTAGTATGTATTAAAATCATATGTCTTTAGGATAGTGTTTGTTAATGCTGAAGTTTGCCTTGAGAAATCTAGTCCTTGAGAATGTTTAGTGTAAAGATGCTACATGGATAGTTATGTGCATCCATGATTCTTTTGCATGCTCTTTTTTAGAAGGCATGTTAATTGATGAAGTTGTCTAAACTTAGTTTTCTATGGATCACCATAAAGGAAATAGAGCTATATGACATAACAAAATACCTTACTACTAGCATAAATAATTAAATAACAATAGTTAAAGAAAAATGAAAATTAATGGTGTTAAGAAAATGTATATATCAAAATATAAAATAAATTACATAATGAAAAAGTACGTAAAAGAATTGACACTTATCTCACCTTAATTGGATACCTAAAAATAAAGTTATTCATGTTTAATGTTTATGAAATCAAATAATAGTTAATAAAATAATATTTTTTCCAAATGTATAGTGCATGCCAATGAAAAAAATGATCCCTACCATGTCCCAAACAAGATGGCACAAATGAAAATTTCATAACTAATATATTTTAGTAGTTATTCATAAATATATATACATGACTCAAATATCCAAAGTGTATATAAATATCTATTTTATAAAAATATGAAAGTTTAAAAAATTATTTTCAAAGTTCATAGGATTCATTTTATACAAAACTAAGCTACATGTTGTCCCATATTTCTCTTATAGCATTTGCTTAACTCCTATGGACACTCTACATTAAAATGTAGAAGGAGTTAGAACCCCTCAAATAAGAAAGGTTAATTTTTTCTCTATTTAGTGAGCATATAAGGTTTGGGACAAAATTCTTAGGATATAGGTTGAACAAAGTTTTCTAATTAAGTATTATAAGTTCAATATGCTACAAATTTTTAAAAAATCTACATAATTTTAGTTTACTTCATGAATCTTCAAAGGATAGGTCTTTGTTACTCCCACTACCAAAAATATCTTGATGAGTCCTTAAATAATCTTATTATTAACATTAGACTAACATAGTGATTTAAAATGAGTTCTTAATGGTGGAGTCTTAATAATAACCTTAGTACTAATATCCTCAATGACATTGACACATACCTTAGAAGGATAGACTTGACTATGCCTCATTGCATACCACTGGACTCAACTACTTAGTGCTATGGTCTTAGCTAGATTTTCAATTACACATGAACTTATGAATCAAAATCCTAAGTATGGAATCTATTAAACTATTGTTCCCATAGGGTAGTGGGGTCTACTAAGAAACATCTCACTAGTACATATAGATGGAGATATCCCAAATATTTATGGTTCCTACTACCAATTTAGAAAACCTAGTCCTAATATATATTAATTTTTTTTATCATAAAATATTTTTTCAAAATATTTCAAAAATAGCCAAAAATTCCTCTAAGATAGTCAAGATTTCCATAAAATTCTTGCAAATCCAAAAGAATCATAAAATATTCAAGAAACAAGTTAGGCAAAGTTTTCACATATCCCAAAATTCACTAGAAACATAGAAAAGGATATGAACAAATTATAAATTCTCATACAAAAGAAGCCTAAAATGATAGAAATTTACTAGTATCTTAGCTTAATAAGTCTAATAATAAAAAATATGGAAGAAGTAGATAGTAGAAAGAAAGTATAAAAAATCCACAACAAGATAAAGCTCCCACATCATCATCATCATCTTTGCATTATTTGAACAAAATAGGATAAGCTACATAAGTATTAATGAAATTTGTATAACTCCTTATTATAGGACCTCATGATATTGTGTTTATGATGTACATGCATGCCTAGTATCAATTGGGGATCATGGGAATGTGTAGTTAGATGAATTATTCTAGTAATATCTTATAAGATTTATGAGAATTATGATTATGCATAATATTATGATTCCATGACTATGCACATTAATTTTTATAGATGCCTAACTTAGTGGTATGACTCGTAGAGATTTTTGGGGAAGACTAAGCTTTAGATAGGTATGACTATGAATGGTATGCATTTATGAGTATTGTTATTAGGAAACCATGTCATACGATTAGAAGTAAGTGTTGTGATAAACAACGTTATGACATTATGCGATTAACATGTTATGCATGTTTGGATGTGTATAACTAGTCATTGTATGATATGATGCTTGTGTAGATTTATGCTTATAATGTGGATGAATTATGAGATTCATAGGTTCGATTAGTATTTTAATTAGATGTTATGTGATCAATTTAGGAAGTGGGGGTTCCTTAATATTAGTTCTTATAAGGAAAATGGTTGAAAACTCTTAGAAAAGTAAAATCATAATTAAAATAATTTATATTTAGTTTTATTAATAAAGAATAAACAGATTTACTCCTTTTCTTCCTAACCTTGCATCTTGGACTTCTGTGGCATTTCCTCTTCTCCTCTAATTTCTCTTAATTCTTAGTCAATTTCTTTGATTTCTAGGTCATTGATGAGTTGGTGCAAGGTAGACTATTCTTAGAAAGGTTTAGTTTGGGTTGTGGAAGATCCAACACTTAGTTGGAAGCATTTTGATGCTTTGGATTCTAGTATTTAGTTTCAACAGGTTTTAAATTTAAGATGAGTATCTTTACTGGTTCCCCTCTTTAAGTAGTTGGATTTTTGTTCATGGTCACAAGAACATGCCAAGATGGATAGGATCACCATGATGTTAATGTTGGTTGTATGGAGTTATTTTCATTTACTTACAATATCATTGAGGTTTGGTTATTATGGTGGAATTTTTATAATTCTATGCTTACAATGTTTATTTTAATTCTCAAAGGTAGTAGATAATTCATTACTATTTCTTAGGCATATGATAATGTGGTGGTTGCAAAAAATGTATTTTTTAAGCCATTGGTTACATGTGAAATCCATTTTTATAATTTCTAATTCTTTTTGAGCATGAGTCCCTAAGAAAGTCATAGCTCCATCATAGCCAAGTCATGTTGGAAGGGTTAAAGGAATTAGGTTTTACATGGATGCATTGTAGTCATAGTAACATATGTTATTAGTTTCATACATGATTGTGAGTTGTGACATAATCTTGATTTGGTCATGAAGAAGGGTTCATTTGGCATAGGTCATACAAGAAGAGTAGCAAGTTTATGATATATTTGATTTTCTACTTTAGGATTGTTACAAATTGGATACAATCATGATGTATACATAGTGAGGTTGTGACATATATTGGTTGTGTATTTTTAATGGGTCATGAGTTGATAATAGATGTGAATCTCTAGTGCTAATGTTGTATTTAGATTTTATATGAAGACATGAGGTTGGTATGAGACATTACTATTTTAGGAAAGTCACCAAAAGAAAGACTAAAGAAGACAAGTAAAAAAAATGATTGAAGATAATTTGAAAAAACTACAAATAAATAAAGATCTAGCTCCTCATAAAGGTGAATGATAAAGCAAAAACTAATGTAGCCAACCCCATTTTATTGGAATAAGGCTAAGATGATGATGATGACATGAGGTTGATGTGAGCTATATTAGGGTTCTAGTCTCTTTTAAAGTACAGGGGTAAGTGAGTCACTAGTCATAAGTAAGGTCATGATCTTTGTAGATGAGCATTATAAAAGTTGTATTAGTAAATTTTAGAATGGATACAAATCATATTTGAATGCTATTGTAGTATAAGGCATGATGCAATTTTATAGTTGTAAAAATACATAAAAATACTTTTAAGTTTGTTAACATTTATACTTGACACTTGTAGTACTTGTTGGTTAGGATCAATGTTTGAATAAATACTTCATCATTCACTTGGTTTTGATATGTTTTGATCTATGGAAATCTCTATGATTTGTGTAATATATGCATGCATATGTACCAATGGTACTAACATAAGGATGTGAACCAATTTATGATGAAGCATATTGGAGGTAATGGATTAACCTCCTTGGGATGCATCAATGATGCAGTTGTCTTAGTGCTCATGCTAAGAGTGGGAGAGTATTGAAAAGACCCATGATTGGTATGAGATCTTAGGACATATTGACATGCATAGATGTATCCTCTAGATGGTTAATGACCTAGGGCTACATATATCGTGCATGTTGTATGGCTTGGAATTTATAGGAATACTTATTACAGAGGATCCATGTGATATATGTATAGTGCTATTAATTTTATGTTAGAAGAGTATAAATGACATGATTCCTATGTTATGCCAGCATGATTAGACCTTGATGTGATTATAATAGCCATATGATTTTTGTGTTATGCATATGTGATTAGGTTATGATAGTTGGCATAGTGGTTATGTTGTGATGATGCATAGTGGTATGGTGAACCATTGTTTAGTATCCTTTATTTAGACCCTTGAATGTGACATTATGCATGTAGAACTTATGAGACTATAATTATGAGTGATTTCATGTGATGTTATTAACTTGTGTTATCCTAACATTGATGTAGGTATTCAATAACCCCACATGTCACTTGGCTTTAACAATGATTTTTAATTAATCTTAACTATCTAAATCTCTAGCACCAATCCCTAGTAATAATGCCAATGATGAGTGGTTGAGTAATGTTATGTCCAACCATATAAATCTTAAGCATACACATATAATTTGGTCAAATTCTATAAATTGAGACTAGTTGGATGTCCTATATAATTAAGTGTTAAGTCATTGAATTTTGTATTCTCAATCACACATAATTAAGTGTAGTTTAGGTGCATAATCAAATTTTATTATTATTAAAATATTACAAATATTAAACTATTAAAGTATTTATCTAATAATTCTAAGTACAAGAAAGAAATCTAGTCTAGTCTAAGCATAGAGCATCCATTCCCAACTTACTATACATATCTTGAACATGTATTAAGGTTGCTAGGTTACCAAGTTTTCACTACCAAGGGTACCAAGTATTACTACGAGGTTTACCAAATATTAATACATTTAGGCTTAAAGTTGGTCATACTCATGAAAAATTACTAAGTAAAAATATTTAGCTAAGTGCATGAAATTAAAGAACATTTAAAGTAAATTACAAGTAAAGAGACTAAAAAAATTCAAGTACTATAATGAATATAATAGATCTGTTTAGAGTTTGTAAAATATAAATTGGTTTCTTGCCTTCTTTAACTAGTGTTAACTACTTATTGTGTTTTTTCATTATATAAACATGACTAAAGGTTACTGAGAACCTTAAAATGTATGTTCAAAAATACCATAGAGGATAGAAATCTTGGAAATATTATAAACTTGATTAAAACCACCTTAGTGCACAATGTAAATGTATAGAAATGTAAGCATTCAAACTTAAAAAACTTATGAATTAAAGTTGTGTACGAAGGGAAATAATATAAAACCATAGAATTGTATAAAATGTACCACTGTAAATCAACCAAAAATTGAAAATATGTAAGCACCAAGTCAATGTCACATGGATTCAGGCCTTTCACATTCTTAACACTTGCCTTCTTCTCTTTTCTTCTTTTCTTAAATTTTCTCCTACTTTTGTTATTCTCTAATATTTATCTTCATGTCTTACAAAATGAATATTTGGAAAGGTATTTATATCATGAATAAGGATATAAAATAACATAAGAATAGCATGGAAGCCCTAGATAAAATTCAATTTATTGGTATCATCACATGAATTTTTGGCTTCTCATAAATATTTCTATTTTAAAGATAATCATTCATGGAACAAATGATAAATAAAGCAAACTAGCTAAAAATAACAAATAAGAGAAGTGGATTGGTATTTATGATAGAAAAGATAAGGATGTTAATATACAATTCAAGGAATCAAACTAACACCATCATAAAAATAGAGATTTTATTTTTGGTGAAGATGAAGTTGGATGCATGCTCACATGACAAGTTTGTGCAACATACTATTGATGTGAAAAGTCTACGAAATCCATTGCTGATATGGTAGAGCCTATGGGATTCATTGTTGACATGGCAGAGTCTATAGGACTTGTTGTTAGTGTGGTAAAGTGTGTGGATCTACTACTAATGTGACATGATAATGTTGAAGTTTCCTACTAACATGGTCGTTGATGTGGTACCAACATTGCATTGAAGTGGTATTGACATGATGATGATATGGCACTAATGTGATGATGATGTAACATGTTGACCTCATTGATTGTTGATGTCATTGCATTAATTGCTAACATGATGCTCACATGACTTACTAATGTGATGGCTAACATCATCACATTGATTATTGATGTCATCTTATTGATCATTGTTGATTTTTGGTTGATGGTTGGCTAAAATTTTGATTGGTGAAAAATTTTAGATCCAAACCTTTTTTTTTTGTAAATGAGGAGTTTATTCTTAGGTTTTTTTTGACAAGTTGGATGTAATGGTGGCATCTAATTTGACTTTAGAGATCATTTAAAGGTACTTCCAAGAGGTAGTACTTATTTTAATGGATATTGAAAGCTTTATTCTACACTAAACACAAGGCTTTCTCAAACCATATCTCTTACATGGGAACCCTAGTTTTCTTAAGCTTGTGATACTTGAAAAAAAAATAAAAATTTCCCCTTCATGTTTTAGAGTTAAAAATGTGGCATGTGCTCAACTCTAATTGAAAAGTAATGATTTGAATCATCAAACCTATATTTATCGATATCTCTTCAAGATGGATTGTATCATTATTGAAGAGTGAACAAAGAGCTTTATATGACCTTAATTCCATGTTGACAAAAAATTCCAATGAGCTCCCCATTGATGTTAAGGTAACATATGGAAATGAAGAACTACTACTAGTGTTTCAGCTAGTGTAGCTCCAATTTTTATTTTTTTAAAAATATTTTTTCTTTATTCAATTTTTCCTTTGACCTTAATGTTAAGGATATTCAATCACTCTTGTAGCTTTTCAACTCTTCCTTTGTCAAGAGCCTTTGTAAAGAAATCCACTAGTTGACATTTGGTGGAATAATATTGAATAGAAATTAGACCAATTGTAACCAAATCATGAATAAAGTGATACTTGATCTTGGTATGCTTTGTTAGGACATGTTGTATTGGATTTCTTATCATTGTGATAGATGATTGATTATCATTAAGTAACTTTATCAACATTTTTACTAAAATGATGAATTTTTTTAATAAATATTCTAACCATACTAATTGTTGAGTTGCATTATGAATTACCATGTATTTCTTTTCTATTGTGGATACTACAACACTTGCTTGCTTTTTACTACATTAAGAAAATAAACTACCACCAAGCAACATGGCATAACTAGTAGTACTTTTATGATCATCTAAACATCCAAGCTCAATTAGAGTCAACATAGGTGAACAAGTCTAAATTATCATTAGCTTTATAAACCAAATTAAAAGAACTTGTACTCTTAACATAATATAAAATTATTCTTGTAGCAAGCATGTGTAAATGAGATGGCGAAGTCATAAACCTTGAAATCAAACTAGTAAATTGAATATTTGCCCAGGTAGCCATTAGATATATGAAATTCTCCACCATAGACCTATAAAAATGTTCATTCATAGGTTAGCATTAATAACCTTAGATAATTTTGAACTTATTAGTAATGGTATGCTAATTGGCTTGTTGTTGGCCAACTCAAACTTTTTAAGCATGCTTTCTACATATTTTTGCTATTTCAAAAAGATTCCATTCTATAATTGTTCAATCTATATACCTAATCAATAAGATAATAATTCCAAATCTATCATTTCAAATTCCTACATTATATTCTCCTTAAAGTTCCCAACTAGTTCATCACTAGTATCTGTAAATATAATATCATCAACAATTATCATAATAAAAATCATATATTTTTATTTTACTTTCCTATGCAACATATTTTCTAAAGAGCATTTCTCATAGTTTTTCTTTTGTAAATAGCTATTCAATCTAGCATACCAAGCTCTAAGTGCTTTTAAAATCCATACAATGCCTTTTCAAGTAAATAAACCTAATTTTCCTCACTTGGTATGATAAATACTTTAGGTTGATTGATATATACTTCATCTAAGAAACTATTTAAGAAAGTTCATTTCACACCTATTTTATATACTTTGATTTTGATTTTTGTTACATATGCCAAGAATGCTCTCACTAATTCTAATTGCACAACGGGTGCATAGGTTTCAATTTAAGGTATACCTAATTCTTGCACAAAACCTTTCATAAACAACTTAGCTTTATATTTATTAATTGTATTATTCACATTATATTTTTTTCTAAAAATCCATTTAGTACTAATGATATTTGTTAGTGAAGATAATTTGACTAACACCTAGGTTTTGTTCTTGTCAATTTTTCTAATTTCTTTCTACATAGATTTAATACAATGATAATGTTGGGTTGCATTTTTATATTTTACTTGATCTAAAATTGAACTTAAAGATAGATTTCCTTACTTATCAATATAACCTAGTTATTCATGCAACTAACTTCTAATACATACACTTGTATCTAAACAACCAATAACATTTCTTGAATCTACCTATTGAAACACCTCCAAGGAAATTTGATCATAAATAGAAAAACCTAATGCCCAAATGCAAAAACTTAAGTCCCTTCTTGGTAATTATCACATGTAATTTTGATAGATTTAAGAGCAAGAGAAATGCCTTGATTTTTGTTCAGAAAATTTATCTTGTAATCCTATTTTGTCAATATCCTAAAGCATTCTCACTTTGTAAAAGTGTAATTCATAGCATGAAATATGAAAACACTACGAATTATGCTAGAACACCGTAAATTAAGTCCATGTTGTCAAAAATGCTGCTAGATCCAACATGAATGTCAAAAATACTACACATGCTAGACAACTGTAAATGTCAAAAACATTGCATTTTCTATTTAGTGTAAATGTTAAATGCTACGTAGAATACTAATACATTTGCCCAAATAAATTGAAAATAGTGAAAAAAAACCATGATGTATTTAAGAAAAACCAACTTCACATTTTGGAAATTTTGGGATCTTTAGACTCTTCCGAACTTGAGACTTTTTGGAGCAGCCAAAGATCTGAGAGCTTGGAGCCATTTTCCTCTTAGTAAGCTAGACACATCTTGGATGGCTACAAAACATACCCTACCCACCCACGTACTAGATCTTTAATAGCACTTTTAAAGAAATTTGTGAAATATTTGCAGTTCCAAATCTTGAAAGCCACTAGGGCCTCAAGATCTATATCTTTTGAACCTTCATATTATAGATTTAATTAAAATTTTTAGTGTTTTAACCCCATTTTCTATTATTTTATTCATTCTCTCTTGATTCTCTCATGGATCTAGCATTGGATTTGTTATTTGCACATCATCACCCATTTTTCTCATTTATGTGAACTCGGTAATATATCATTAAGTCCTTAGGTGATAGAAATGATCACCAAATGTGCCTTAGATTCCTTTGAGTCCTATGGATCTTGAGGTTGAAACTATTTCATAGGGAGATTTCCAGTTTCTAGCATTGAATTTTTCCATTATTACAATTTTTTGGTGCTAGAAGAAGGACCTCTTTATGTTTCCTTTGCCAAAACCTAAATGTAGCCACTATTTTTCCATTTTTACCATTTTTATCATAACGTATTCAATAAATAGAAGTATGTTTTGAATATCAATATTTTTTTGTGATTTCTTCATATCAGTGTAAATCCTGCAATACAAAACCCCTAATCCTGTTAAAATCTTAACATCTTCTCCTATTTTCCCATGAATCCTATTGTTGTGTGAAAAACATTGCATTAGATACACTAAAATTAATGTACATTTTCCATTTACAAAAGCCTATTTTTACATTTATATTTTTATAATTAAAGTTTTATTAGTTTACATTTACACTATAGTTTTTTTCATATTCACCTAGTAACTTGATTTACATTTATGCTATTGTAGTGTTAATGATGCACATAATTATTTACATTTTTGAAGCCTATGACACATTTATTTGATGCCTTGGTTCTACATTGTTTATGACTTTTGTATTAACCATTTTACCTTAGAACATTATTAACATTGCCAAAAATCATGAATTTACTTGTATTTATGATTGAAAAGACCTAGTCGTGGTGGAGCATAGGAAATTCCTTAGGCACCTAAGATGCAACCCAACACATACCAATATTAGTGAAGAATATTATAATTCTATCTATGTAAAATTCTAGACCAGTCTGCACATCCTATGTAATTAGTTAGACTTCAAGCACTAGTATGAGTAATGAGCGGCGAGGTACCCCTACGCTCAACCATACAAATACAAGCGTTTCATGCACGATCCAGTCAAATTCCAAGGACTAAGTGCCTATGCACCTTTGTGGAACAAGGACAGGTTGGTTGATCATTGTCTTCCCAAACTTACTTATATGTCACGATTGTATGGTTAAGTAAGCTTAAGGCATATGATTTTTATAGCTTTTATGTTTTTATGTCCTGTTGCTAATAAGGGAGGAGAGAGAGAGATAACTAAGTGATTAATTTAACTTAACTACTAATTAACTAGGCTTTAAACTAATCTTAACACTAGTATCCATTGTCACTTTTCATACACATCTTGAACCAGTGCAACACTACTAGGATTACCAAATGCTAATCGTTACTGGGTTACCAAGTGTTACATGCATGCTCGAAGTGATCATACTATGTGTGCTAATAATAGAAATGTAAAGTGCATAAAATAACATAAAATAATAAAATAAAATAAATGCAGAAGAAAATAAAATAAAGGAAATGAGTAAGAAAAAAAAATCTCAAGTGCTGCAAGGATGAATCCAAGAGTTTGTCTTTATTGCCATACACACAAGGTGTGCTCAGGTACACACTGCTCGAATAAAGATCCGTCCACACTTAGACCTCCTACTATAGACACTTAGCTAGAGTTTTGCTACTTGACTCCTAAAAGACTTCCTCTTCTTCTTCTTCTTCTAAATTCTTCTTCTTCTTCTTCTTGACTCTCTCTATTATGTGCCTGGGCACTATATTTATAGGCTTGGGAGCAACTACTCTAATAATTACGAAAACTGCCACTTTAATTTTAGAGAAACTTCCCCTCTAATTTTAGAGAGAAACTACCACTCTAATAATAACCATTCTAATAATTAGAGTAACTAATCTAATAATAACCACTCTAATAATTAGAGTAATTTCCCTCATCATACCCTCACAACTGAATGAAAACTCATCCTCGAGTTCCTTACAAAATATTGGGAAGTTATGGGATTATTGACTAATTGATAACTGACGAATGATAGACTTAATGTGCCTAGTGAACATATTAATAAGCATATTACAACATTGTGGTGAACACTCGTACATAAATGACATCCAAGCCTTTATTTGGTAGCTTGTAGAGAAAGAGAGAGAAAGAAAATGAAGCGTGTTGCCGCCAATGCTAAGCTTGTGCCGTCTGTTATTTATCCATAGCCACGCCACTAGACTTGCTCCTTTCATAAATGCTCTAGTTTCAGTCCATCCTGAGTGCTTCCTCCAAGCCTAGTCCATTATTTGTATGATCGCCATCTACAAATACAACATAGTTACAAATGAGCAAGGATAGATAAACCATAATGCATTTGATACCTTGCCTCAATATGAAGCATGTTGGCTAAGTTGTGGTTATGGCAAAAACTAGTTCTGAGATTGGTCACAGGTGACTACCTAAGGTGTAGGGGTTAGGCGAATAGTAAATTGGAGAAAATTGAAAAATTTTTGCTAGGACCCCCATGACTAAGAGCAAACCTTCAGTAGCTATAAGATGGAAAAATATGATAAATAAGAAAGCAGGAAAAAATAACAATAGTAACACCAATAAAATGGATGTCATGGATGGGGATGAAATAAGAAATGATCGATTGCAAGAAATGTTTAACGAAAAGAAGTTAATAATTACACCAAAAAAGAATGCCAATGGGTCCTCCCCAAAGCAAGCTCATGCCTTTTATGCCCTAACAAACCCACAAACCAAAGAGTCCATAGGCTCTAGGAATGTCATTCGGAAGCAAGAGTTAAAAACTGACCCACAAGAATTCACCAAAGAAAAAAAAATGCATCAACCCAGAAATATACTAATGATAAAATCAGAAATGAGGTGGAAAAATGGGGAGAAAGATGGAGAGAAGAGAATGGAATGGAATCCCAAGAACAAGGTTGTGTAAAGTCTCTTGTGTATTTCATGGTTAATGTGACTGAGTAGAACTCATCCCAAATCCAGACTCAAACAAACCACATCCACTGATCTTACATCAACATACTTAACCAATCCATCCACCTAAAGCAACAAGATTTCTTCCACAAAGAGTCACCACCATTCCGAGGAGAGTGAGATGGAGAAGCAAGATGTAAGAGCCTTAGTTAGAGGGAACCTTTAGGCATGGGTAACATGTCTTTCCAATTTCATAACCAATGCTTGTCATCCTTTTATTTGGTCTAAGGGGTGTGCTTTGAATTCCCATGTTTTTTTTGTGAATGGGAACCACACCATGCAAAGGCCCATGCATTTCTTTTTGCATTTATTTTGTCTAAGGGGTGTGCTTTGAATTTTTACTTTTTTTATTTATTTTTTATTTTTTATTTTTGCATGAGAACCACACCATGCAAAGACTTATTATTTTTATTAGCTTAGCTTCTTAATAATGAAGCAACATCGAAATGGTAAGGCAACCCCAAGAAGAAAACATTCAAGCACCTAAGAGAATGGCCAGCACAAATGCATCAAATCCCCTTGAAGTCACATCCTTTTCAATCCTTGAGTCCTTCCTTAGTTTGAGAAATGCCCAGTCACCAATTCATTGATAGTTCTATTATTTAAAGAAAGGTACTGTACAGTTCCAAGCCAAGAGAGACCATAGAAATTCATGGATGCATGGACGACATGGACTCATTGTCTATTTTACCAAAAGAACCATACCTTAATATCATCATCATAATTCAAAGGTAAAAACCAAACATTAGCAATTAATATGATATAATTCAATTCACCATTATGAGCACTTATGAGACGACGAACAAAAGCAAATCAAGCAAACAAAGAAATAGTAAAAATATGAATGATGGTGTAAAACAAAAATAAGAAAATTTGGAAAAATGTGTAAAACAAAAATGTGTGAAAAAAATGTTTAAAACAAAAATTAAAAAAGAATTGAGGGCCTAAAATGGTTAGCATAGGTGGCCATCTCCCCCATGACTAAGTTAGAAGGAGGAGATCCGAAATAGTGAGCAAGGTTGTCCATCAATAGAGGTAGCATGTGTATTGGCTATCCTAAGCTCATGAAAAGGTTTGGTTTGTTGTACATTGACTAATAGTTTCTTATTTGGGCTTTCAGGTTTGTATATTGTCAGGGCCCCTGAAGGAAAGTTGCATAAATAATATAAGGTCCTTCCCACAGTGTTTGAAATTTAATACGTTGTGGCACATGTCTAGGATTCCAATAGAGAACCTTATCTCCCAATTCAAAAGATACGTCCTTTTTCATTAATTCCACCAATGGTTTGGAAACCTTTGAAAAATTCTCAATAAATCTCCTATAGTAGCTAGTATGTCCAAGGAATGATTGAATATTTTTGACAATTTTCGGTTGATGGGTAATTTCTTGGATAACTTTGATTTTCTCAAGGTCTACCTCTATCCCTATGTGTGAGATTTTATGCCCAAGTACTATGCCTACTTGGACCATCAAATGGATTTTTTGCCAATTGAGCCTTAATTTGGTTTCTATACATCTTTTCATCACTTGCTCTAATTGGTCCAAGGCTTGGTCAAATATTTTTCCATAAGTGGAGAAGTCATCCATAAAGACTTCCACTTTGTTTCCTATCTACTATTGGAATATGCTTAGAACCAAGTGTTGAAATGTGGTAGGAGCATTGCACAAGCCAACCGACATTTGTTTATATACAAATGTTCCCCAAGCACTAGTGAATGTTGTCTTGGCTTAATCATCTGGGGCTATCTATATTTTGTTGTATCCATTATAGCCATCCTGAAAACTATAATAGTGATGCCCCTCTATGGTGTCTAAGACTTGGTTAACAAATGGCAATAGAAAGTGGTCCTTAAATGTTGCCATGTTCAACAGCCTAAAATCTATGCACACCCTCCATTTACCTCCCTTTTTAGGCATGATCACCAGAGGGCTAACCCATTCGCTATCAAAAATGGGAGATATGAACCTAGCCTTAAGAAGCTGTTATATTTCTTCTTTTACTATTTGCTTCAATTTTGGGTTTAATCACCTTTGCAGTTGTTTTTGAGGTTTCATGGAGGGGTTAGTGTAAATCCTATGCTGGCATATCCTAGGATCTATTCTAGTTAACTCAGGGTATAACCAGGCAAAGGATTTTGACCACTTGTTTATCACTTTTAGCAGTCTTTCTTTTTGTTTGGGAACAAGTCTTGTGTTGATGATCACCGATTTTCCATTTTCGAGGATCATATACTCTAGATCGGTGGGTGATGGTTTCAAATCTAGGGGCTCTTGTTTAAATCTCTAAGGAATTTTCAACTTTCCCTAGTTGATGTTTTCAAGGTTAAGGCTTGGAAGTTGGCAATGAACTTACTCTAGTGCATCTATGCTTTTAATATAAGCACTAGTTATCCCCTCAGTTAGTCCCATGCATGTTAGTGAGTTGCTCTCTTGATCAGCCATCAACCACTGGGTGTCTTCTTGTCGTGTGGCTACTGCATATAGGCATTTTTGTATATTAATGTCTTGTGCACACAGATTGCATGTAGGTAATGTTAAAATTTTCATAACCCATGATCTATGCACACAATTTCACCCTATGTCACTATATGTGATGCTTGGAACTTTCTTCTTCTTGATCTTTTCAAAAGTGTTTTTCTTGGATATTTCTATGGAAAGATCACAGATTCCTAGACATGCATCTATAGTACTTAGCCATGCTCTTCCCATTATTATTGGGAAGTCCCCTTTACCATTGTTCACTTGTATCACTAGAAAATCAATTGGATATGACCACCCACACATAGTGGTAACGATGTCCTCCAACAGTCCCAAGGGGATAGTGATGGATTGGTCGGCCAGCTCTAGTCAAATATTACTCTTCCCTAATAGAGGCAGGTTCCAGGCTTTGTACATCTCTTGTGATATTAAGTTGACTTTAGAACCTGAGTCTAGAAGAGCTTTACATGGTTCATTCCCAATGACTTGGAGATAGATTACAGGGCTTCCAGGATCAGAGAATTTCCTAGGAAGGTGGTCCACCTTAATCCTATTAGTAATGGCATGTGTTAACATAACCGTATGCATTGATCTTAGTGTTTGGTTTGAAGGAAGCCTTGAAGTCTTAATTGATGGGGATGCATTCAGAGGTTCAACTACTTGTGGTTGTGAGGGCTTGGTTGGACTATTGGTTTTGAAGAAAGTTCTTCTCTTTATACAATTCTTAGAACTAGTAGTGGGTAGAATATTCATAGCCCTCATAGCATTGTATTGTTCCGGTTGTGTAGGGAGTTCCCCTTGCATCGTTGGAGCAGGTGGTAATGGAGCTATCGGTGTGAGAGTTGTAGATGGATTTGGATGGTGGTATGTTTGTGGGTTATCTCCCCTAGGAGAAGGAGTTCTATAATAATTTTGAGTTTGATAGTGATGTTGTGGTGTCATGTGATCGATAGAGTCACATGGAGAGATTGGCTGTTGCACGTAGTAGCCATATGGATCCGATTGCCAGTAGGGGTATTGTTGCCTTGGTGGTGGCATCCCCCATGACTGTGGGTATTGCCACTATTGATGTTGCTCGATAGTTTGTGGTGGAGTTCCACTTGGATAATCTATTGAAGGTTGGTGGAACTACCTTGGGTTACCTTGGGATACGATAACCATTGGGGTGCTTGTTGTTTATTAAGTTGTGGGTTGAGTGCATACACTCCAAACTCTTGTAAATGTGAGATCATTGGGCAACATCCCTTAGGATGGTCATATTGGAATATCTCACATCCACTATCACTATCCATTTCTGAATCCACAACCTCTTTGGTGATGGCATACATTCCACGGGTTCTCCTTGTTTCATGCCTAAGTCCATCCACAAAATGGCATAGTTGATCCCGCTGCAAATAACCATGGCTAGGACAATGATGTAACAGTGCATAATAGTGGCCCATGGCAACATCCAAGGGTTCATGATTTCCTTGCTTCCATCCTTGGATTTTCTTTCATAGGTTAGACTCTCGGGAGTATGTTTGATACTTATCATTAAACAACTCTAACATTGTACTCCACCTCCAAATGGATTTCGGTTCTAAGGATCGGTACTAGCTTTTAGCTTCTTTCACTAGTATCCTTGGGAACAACTTTAATTTTTTCCATTTATTTTCTATGTTCTGCAAGGCACATGCATCATGGAATTCTTGTAAATGGTTTTTAGGATCAGCGTTGTATCCCCCTTCAAATTGTGGAATATTGTTCATGTCTAACCTCTTGATCCTACTATCCTTTTGGTGCCTTATCGAAACTCTTACGGCCTCCATTATATCCAACATGCTTCTGGTTGCGAGTAGGGTTTCTTCATGGTCATCTTGTTCATAGCATCTATGGTGTCTATGTGTTTTCCTACTTTCCCTTATTCTATGTCGTGATTCCCTAGAGTGCCCTCATCCTCATTCTCAACTATCTCGTTGATGTTTTTCACTCTATTTTCCTTTATCCTCATGGTTATTTTCCTTATGACTACGTCCAGATGTCAAAGGAGAGGGTGAATGCAACAATGAAGGTGAATAAGAAGGAGAAACATCCCAATGACTATGTTTTCTACCGTCTCTTCAGTGGCCTTGGCCTTGATTGTGATTACGATTAGAACATTTGTCCTAATCGTGTGTTTGTGTTCCCTCGTTGAACACTTTATGTTCATGGGTATCAGAACTAGGGTTGTGAATTGTGGAGTGGAGGTTTTGATACACCACCTCCTAACCATCATTAGGAGGGGGAACATCGTTTGGTGGAGAACCTGTTGAAACTAGTTCACCATCCCTAGTTTTGCTTAAAATGTGTGGGGTGTTATGGGGCCATTTACCCTTCAAGGATGGATGGTAACTCTCCTGTCGCAGGTCCCATTGATGTTGCACTTCTGTGGGATGATAGTCCCTTGTGTCATGATCGTATGTAACATATTCCACGTATAAAAGTAGCATGCCTATTCGTGTGAGAGCACGAAGGAGCATGTTGGGGACTAATTGATCTGGAGGCAATACTATGTTACCCTCCAAGTCTCTCCAATGCAATTATTCATCTTAGTGGAGGATAAAGGTAAAATTGGATACATACTCATCATGATGAGTATACACTACCCAAAATTGTTGAGGAACTGGCAGATCTTGGTTACATGTGTTATGCCACTGACTATCTCTTGTGTTAGTCCTAGGCAATGAAGTGCTCTTGTGCGAAGAATAAGATATTTTCGTCTTGTTCGATGTGTGATTTACCATTGTCTTATCTTTCCTTAGATCAACCCTAAGGGTTTGTTCTAACATTTCAACAATATAGATGATTTCCTATGTTCTACATAGCGCACAAACAACTAAGTCCTCGGCAACGGTGCCAATGATGAGCGGCAAGGTACCCCTACGCTCAACCATATGAATACAAGCGTTTCACACATGATCTGGTCAAATTCCAAGGACTAAGTGCCTATGCACCTTTGTGGAACAAGGATGGGTTGGTTGATTGTTTTCTTCCCAAACTTACTTGTATGTCATGATTGTATGGTTAAGTAAGCTTGAGGCATATGATTTTTATAGATTCTATGTTTTTATTTCCTGTTGCTAATAAGGGAGGAGAGAGAGAGATAACTAAGTGACTAATTTAACTTAACTACTGATTAACTAGGCTTTAAACTAATCTTAACACCAGTATCCATTCTTGTCATACACATCCTAAACCAGCACAACACTACTAGGATTACCAAACACTAATCGTTACTGGGTTACTAAGTGTTACACGCATGCTCGAAGTGATCATACTATGTGTGCTAATAATAGAAATGTAAAGTGCATAATATAACATAAAATAATAAAATAAAATAAATGTAGAAGAAAATAAAATAAAGAAAATGAGCAAGAAAAAAAATCTCAAGTGCTGCAAGGATGAATCCAAGAGCTCGTCTTTATTGCTATACACAAGGTGTGCTTAGGTACACAATGCTCGAATAAAGATCTATCCACACTTAGACCTCCTATTGTGGGCACTTGGCTAGAGTTTCACTAATTGACTCCTAAAAGACTTCCTCTTTTGAATTCTTCTTCTAAATTCTTCTTCTTCTTCTTCTTGACTCTCTCTATTGTGTGCTTGGGCACTGTATTTATAGGCTTGGGAGCAACTACTCTAATAATTACAAAAACTGCCACTCTAATTTTAGAGAAATTGATGCTCTAATTTTAGAGAGAAACTGCCACTCTAATAATAACCATTCTAATAATTAGAGTAACTGCTCTAATAATAACAACTCTAATAATTAGAGTAACTACTCTAATAATAACAACTCTAATCGACCTAATAATAACCACTCTAATTATTAGAGTAACTACACTCATCAATGAGTTAATCCATAGAAATAAGAAATAATACATCCCTCTTTATATAACCACATAGAGCTCCCAGAGTTGTTTGTGCATATGCTGGCATAATTGGTGGATGCTAATGACAAAGTTGCAGCAAGTGAGAAAGCCAGTTTAGGAAAAGATTATGAGGATTAGGATGAATTTGACCTATACTATGAAACTAATACTCACTTAAAGGAACCTTTACAATGATCTATCCCTAAAGTATTTATAACTAACCCTGCACACTCCATCTCAATGATAAAATAGGCACATCCTGTAACCTTATTGAATTAAGCCTCTTAACTTGCTTTCTTGTTCACCCTCATGTTCACATCAGCACCTTTTACCAAATTGTCCTAGCCTTCATCAATAGTTACTTCCATGCCCTAATCCTTCATAGCTTTAGCCATCCCCTCATTAGGGCCTCAAACCTCACATTTTTCTTGTAAATTATTCATCACTAATACTCCCTTCATTCTCCAAGTCCTAATGCAAACATCATTCTTCATGTTTAATCCTCCTACAAGGATGACCGCATGATCCCTCTAGTCGATACCATTACTAGTTGCATAGCCACAAACAATTTAGTCATCAATGCAAGTCCTAGAAGCTCAACAAGACTTGGATCAAGCCTTTCAAATGATCCAAGACCTCATTTAAGAGTTTCACAAGCTCAAATCTAGTACCACCTAAATGATCAAAGTCATGGATTTCTGCTAGGATGACTTCATCAACCCTATTATGCCACAAATAACCTTCCTTATAGGTATTCCTATTCTTCACTTCAACAAGTATTCCAAATGCACATATCATAACCTTCCATTCCAAATGCTTGCTATTCTAAGCTTGGCCTCACATAGTGCTACACATCTTTCCTATGTTCTTATTGGAAAAAGTTGTAAACTGCTATCGAACCTTGCCAAGGGGTTCCATCTCTTCAATGAGATAATTACCTAGTTTGTTAATTACTTCAAGTACAACTTAAAACTTGACACAACTCTCGATCAACTCATGAAGGTAAGACAAGGGCCACTTGATTCAATCCAAAAGTTCATTCAGAACTGGAATGCAAAATTCAATGAAATTCCTAAGCCCATCTTTGAAACTCATCTCTTAGACATCTTTAAGAGAGTGTTCAATGAATTTATCAAGTTAAAACTATATTATCTAGATCCTTGATCACTTAGTCAAGGCTTTTTCCAAATCAAGGACATAAAGGATGCTGCTAAAATCAACAATGGTCTAGCTTACATAGCTTATAATAACTAGTATACAAAGAGGGATAAGAACAAGGGTAAACAAGGACATATAATCATAGCCACTATAGTCAAAGACAAAAAATTGACAAAAGGGTAAAGATGTCATAACCCAAAGCCTCTACTATCTCATCCAAACCATCATATTTAGGTACTTCTAGTACATCTAATTCACTAAAAGCTAACTTTGAGTATAAGAATAGGTCTAAGTACATAAAATTTCTAATGAATCACTCTAAACTTCTTGATCATTTACTTAAGAATAGTCATCTTTACCACAAGAAAATGTTTGAGAATGCTCGCAAGAGACACAATCATCTTTGCAAGATTACTAGGGATCAAATGATAGCTACAAAAGATACCAAAATAATTCTAAATTAATAGATTTTGCCACTATCACCAACTTCTAAGTCATGGCACTAGTTTTTTCCTAACATTGAAAGATGACCTTAAAAAATTATCAATAGTGGAGAAGTGGTTCTAGATGCATCCAATCCTATGAGGACTAAAAATCAACTAATGAAAGTATATGAAGATCATCTTAATGCCAGAAATGATCCTTACATAATAGTCATATTTAATGTCTACAATAAGACTAAACCTACTAAGAAGCCATTCATGGTTAAGGTACCCCCTCATAATGATCAAGCTTTGACTTCATCAAGTGTAAGAGTATCTTTCTTCATAAGGATACTTCCACATACAATTCATAGAGAGCCATTTATTATCAAATTTCCTCCACCTCGCACTAATATGCCTATAACAAATGTCGACTATTGTTCTCCTATGGATGAATCAAAAAATTCGGGTTGTTTCAATGGACATGCATCAATACATCATCGTTGATGCATGAGTTGATGCGTCAACCCATCTTCGTCAATGTGGAATGTAACTTTGCCTATATCAATGTGCACATCCATTGCATTTATGGCATTGTTAGTCAATAGAGTGGGTTGGTTCTTGTAGTTTCATTCTATAAAAATTAGAATATATTCCAAGTGCCTATAGTAGGAGTTCAAGGATTGTATGGATCCTTATTGGAGCACCAATGTACCTAAACACATTAATGTGATGGCAATAAAGACAAGATTATTAAAATACCTTGCAACACTCAAAATAGAATAGATTTACTTTCCATGTAATTTAATTTTGGTGTACTTAGTTCATGTTTACATTTCCATACATTTTAATCAATAAGTGGAATGGGCACAACCAATTTTGAGTGTAGACACATATGCTCTTAGTAATCCCAGTAGTGGATATGTGAGTTCAGGACATGTATGATAAGCTAGGAATGGACACTCATCATCCTTAGGCTAGTTTAGAATTTATCCTTATGTTTTTGATTAGGTTAAATAATTAATTTCTATATTATTGTTAAGATTAGTTTAAGTCCACAACAACATCAACAATTATATGACTCATTTTGGTCTAAACCATACTTGACAAAGCTACCACTAGTCGAAGTCAGAAGATAGTGAACTACAATTAATGCCTAAAAATCTAGATTCCACACTAGTTCCATCTGTGGAATTCAACTAGATTATGCATGAATTCTCATGATTTGTATGGTTGGGTGTAGGGGGTACTCACTAGTCATCATTGGTAGTGCTACTAGGGATGGTGCTAGTTATCTAAATTAGTTATATTATAAAAAATCATTGTAAAAGTATTAACGATTTATCTTTTTGAAAATATTAATATTTTAAGTCACACACATTATTAAATAAAACTAGGTATTCTTCACATAGGTCCAATAATGCATTACATGATGAGGAGTTGGTAGGAGAAATGGTATGTTCTATACTAAAGAGAATTAGAGTGAACTACCACATGCAGGGGGTCTCATATGCTCATTTAGATCCTTACTACATTCAAAGACTATGTTCACCTAATGAAAATAATCCTAGAGGGGATGGAAAATATTCTAGAACAAGGAGGACCTCAAGGCCTAAGATCTCCTCTAAGTTAGGGGATTCTCTCAGTTCCCCATCTTCCTGTTCCTCTTCAACATCTAGTTCTAATGAAGATGAATGTAGGTATAGCGATGGAGCTCCATTAAGGGGTCAAGATGAAGATAGAAATAGAAATCAAAGACAAGATGAAAGATATCAAAATAAGCATAGAAGATATGAACACTATTAGACAAATAGAAATAGAGATTATCACCATGACATGTTTGATAGAGATGAACCCTTGTTGGATACTAGGAGCATGATACAGATCAAGAATGTAGTTAAAATACCCCATAGGCATCAAAGGGAAAGCTACATTAAACAACTTGATATGAATAATATTCCTAAATTTGAGGGAGGCTATAATTATGATCCACAACATCATTTACAAGCTTTCCATGATGCCTACACCTTGCAATATATTGAAAGTAACTGGAAAAAGCATAATCTCTTTCCTAGGACACTAATATACAAAGAAAAGTTAGTATAAATCATTAGAACTAGATTTAATCCACCAATGGTCCACAATGTTAAATCTCTTCAACAAAATATTGCCAAACATATGTGAGAGTGTCTAATCTAAGAAAACAAATCCAAGGATGGAAGTAAGAACAACATGAATCCTTGGATGTTGCCTTGGATAGATACTATTCTTTATTACATAGATGTCTAGGTCATGGTTTTTCTCAAAACAAGTAGCTTCTCCACATCATAGATGGGCTTCATAACAAAACAAAGAAGACCCTTAGGATCTATGTGCAAGGAAGGTTATCCAAATTGAGAGCCCATCAGATACAAAGGTTAATGGAATAGGTGGTAAAAGAAGAAGGAGAGCTATGTAAAAGGAGAATGTAGAGGAATATAAGTGGGATCCAACTCTTCAAAAGGAGGAGGTCCATATTTATGATTAGGAAAAAGAGGTAGCTCTTGATGAGTTGATTTCACAACAAACCTTGTGAATACAAAAGTCTATCACTAAGATTGAAGCAAGGATAGATAAGATATGGGAGTTGATAAATGAAAAATTTACAACCCAATTGGAAACTAGAGGGGAGAGGGTAGCACAAAAAGGATTAAGTGATCAAAATAAGAAGAGGAAAAAGAACAAAGAAATTGGTAGGAATACTTATTAGCAAAAAGAAAAAATAGCTATAGTAGAAGTAGTTATAAACTCAAAAAAAGAAGAGGATGATGGATGTGACATCTACCAATATGAACATCCAAATGGATATTGCCTAGTTATGTTACATCTACAAGAGTATGAAGCTTTTGCTTTGAATCCCAAGTTTGTACAAAATAAAATTCCTAGGAAATTACCTTATTCACATGGTAATTATAGATAGGCCTACATCCAACCATACTATCCCAATGGGACTTCTTATCAGCCTTAAAAATACTATCAACCATAGTGGAAAAATCCATAGTTGTGGGGGAGGCCATTAATGAACCAATAATACCCTTATTGCCAATTGTACTTGTATGGATACTATGTTTAATGACCTATTTCTCCAAATGGTTCTACTTTCTCTACCTTGAGTTACTAATACCTCTCAAATATCATCAACCTGCAACATCTCCTATGAGATCACCATCTCGTACCTCTAATCCTATGTCACATCCTCAATACTCTCATACTTCCCTCAAACATATGTCACCACTAACAACACAGGAAGGATTGTCACCACAACAACAATGGAATAATACCACTTGTGTTGTGAACATACAAGTAAATGATAATGTTAGTAGATCTTAAAAAATGTCTTGGAAATATCCTTCCTTTAGCATAGTTTTCTGACATATGAACAAAATGCGTAGACCTACCAGCTCATCAAAATCAACAAAAGGCCAATATGGTGTAATGTCCTTCCTCACATAGATAATCTCTCCATCACCAGTTCAAAACAAAATGTAAAAGATGAACCTATTATTGTGAAGAGATAAGAAATTCCATCCATTGCTAATAATAATAAAGGATGCAGTTGTGGACCAAAAGTTCAAAGTGTTAATATGATCCCTATATCAACCCATAACAAACTTAAAGAACATGTATGTGTGCAAAAACAAGACTACACAGTAGCCACCAAGCCAAAAGACCCCCAATGGCTTGAAAATGAGAATATAAAACCGTTCAAAAAACTACATGGAGACATCCAATCCACTTATTAGCTTTTTTCTCATCCATAAGCTTAGTTGTGGGGAAAATGTCCTATCCTGAATCAAGAACTAATAAGTGCATTTTCACTTTTTTTTTTGTTTTACACCATCTTTAGTACATTTTTCATTTTATTGAATATTTTAAAATTTTTTCTATATTTTCCTTTATTTGGATTTTTCTTACATTTCTTCATTTTTCTTTATTACCATTAGAACTTTGGTGCCAACTATAACTACTAAGTGATGGTGGTTTGTAACTTCATTGATTACTTAATTACAAATGATTGGATTTAATTTTAGAATCTTGATGTTTACCAATGAGAAATTGATTCTTTTCATGACAATAGACAATGAGTCCATGTCATCCACCACTCCACACAACTCTATGGTGTTTCCTTGTTTTGGAAATATGAGACCCCTTCTTAATAATAACTTAAAATGAATTCGTAACCTTCGTACTTTTCAAATTTAGAAAAAATTAAGTGGATGAACAAGAGTGTGACTTCAAGGGTATTTTTCCCTTTTGTACTTGCCTGTCATTTGGGGGTTACATGACTATTTCCATGGATTTCTCACCATTCCTCCATTGAAAAATAAATAGGAATCAATGTCTTTGCATGGTGTTGTTTCCATTTGAAAAAAAATAATGGGAATTCAAAAAACATCTCTTAGACATAATAATGATCTACAAGCATTGGTTATGGGGTAGGAAAGACATGTTACCCATGCTTGAAAGAACCCCTCTAACTAAAGCCCATTTCACTTCATGCTTCTCTTTTCTTCTTTCTTTGGCATGGTGAGGAATCTGTGGGGATGTTCTTATACCTTGGGGGTGGAATGATCTAATGTGTTAATGTGAAGTCACTAGAAGTGGATGGTCTTAATTCAAACTAAGGAAGGAATTTATTTGGTCATATTAATCACATTTTCCACAAGGAACTTCATGTGACCATCATGTGGAACTCCATTCCATACTTTCTCTCTCACCTATTATTTCCATATACCACCTCACTACCTCTTCTCATGAAAGTTGCGATGGGTTCATTTGGAAAATAGTCAAAATTTTGTAATGATTTCCTTGGTGATTTGGTTTTTAATGGTCCATAATCATTAATCATCCTTGGAGCCCATGAAATCCTTGGTTTGAGGGCATGCAAGGGCATTAAGACCATGAGATTGCTATGGGGAGGATCCACTTGTATACTGCTTGGTTGGGATGGTGAAACTCCTTATGCCTTAAGCATTTTGTTTTCAATCCTTACATTTTCCATGATGCATCAAATTTTGAATTCCTTGGCACATTAATCTCCTAAAAATCTTCATTTGACATGTATTCCATTCCTGTTTGAGCATTTTCCACTATTCTAGACTTTTCTAGCTTTCTTTGGACTTCAATTTTATGTAATAACTCTCTATTTTTCCTTAGTTTTTAAAGGTGAAATATTTTTGTTTTAGGCTATGTTGACACATCCTTGTTGATGTAGCCTGATGTGTCAATGCATCCCTATGGATGTAGCCCAATGCGTTGATGCATTCTCATTGATGTAGTATAAAAATACTAAAAATATGCATCGACACTTAGAAATTTTTCACAATTATAATCAAACACCAAGGGAGTTTTTGCTATTTTCTAGGCCCACAACCTTCTAGTGCCCATATCTTCCAAACAGCTTGTCCAAATCACTCAATTCTTCAATCTTTTAACTACCGAAGGTGAGCTTTACATCAAGGGGGCCACAAACCATAGGTTTTTGATAAAAAAATTTTCAAAATTTTCTAACTTCTACAATGCTTAACTAATAAAATAATATTGAAGATCACTAACTCATGTAAATTAAACCTTATTGGGTAGTCATTCAAATAAAATAATAATAAAATAGTTAATACATCATAATCAAAACTTAGCCTAAGCATAACTGGCCAAGAATACAAGGTATGAAAGAGTTCTAAGTTACACTTTAAAAGCTAATCCTTGGTTTTGTTGTGATTACAGATGGCATTGAGATCCAAAAGATTGTAGGAGGGAAGATTTTCCCAACCAAGGGACAAGCAACCAAGAGGGAAAAGAGGCTAGTAGTTGTCGTAGCCTCAAGAAGAAGCAACTATGATTCATGTAATGAGACCTCTTCAAGAGGATCTTAAAGTAGAATCTATTTGCCAAATTCCCACAACTAAAATTGGTCAGTTGTAGTGAGACAAGGTGCCTAGGCCTGGACCAAACTTGGAAGTCACCTTGACTAAGGCCTCCCTAAGGAAAATTCATTTTAAGAAATTCCATAATGTAGCTCTCCAAAAACTTAACTTTTGTCCATTCTTGGACTTGACACTAGAAGAGGTAAAAACACAACTCTAAGGATCCCCCATGTGGCCTATCCTCACCTCTAGTGGGGAGTGGTACATGGGAGAAACATACCTCTTCTAGAACGATAGGCAAGAAGACACCATAATCAAGATTAAGGACATTACTGTGTCCTATTTGATCAAGGCCATTTCAAAGGTCCTCAAGTTGCATAACATTGGGGTAACCTTTATAGATATTTCGACATAGGATGACCTAGAAATCAAGAAAGAATGGATCCAATAGTGCTATGGAGTGGACTATACGGAGTACAATGCACTCACCAAGGCCAAAAGGGCATATTTCAAAATTGTGCCCTATCACCTCAACCCAATTGTGAGGCTAAGTAAAATCACCACCTTCTTTGCCCATGTGTGTGCTGCTTTACGCAATAAATTCCTAGTTAACCTCCCATAGCTCATCTTCCTAAAAATTGAAAAAATATTTAAAGAAAATGAATGTGGAAGAAATATCCTTTCCTTTTCCTACCTCATCAAAAAATTATGCAAAAAGGGAGCCATAGCTAGTTATTCCAATGATGTGCTTCATCATGCTACATCTACATCTTAGTAGGAGATGATGAAGGATAAAGCACTATCCAACTTGTAAGAAGATGAGTTGCCACCATCATCACCAACTCAAGAAATAATGTCGAAGGCTCATGCTACAATCGAGTGCATGTAGAGGCTATATGAGTAGTTCTTGAAATAGTAGTAAGAAGGACTAAGTGATGGGGAACCTTCAATCTATGGACTAGCATTGAGTCACCTCAATGAAGTTACTTGAACCATTAGCTAGTTGTAGGAGACTACACCACTGTTCTATGCATAAAGGATGTAGGCACTTGCAAGGTCAAATCTAAGCACTCAGGAGGTGACTGTGTTCATTCTAGAACAACAACAATTTCCAAAGATCTTTGGAAATACCACCACTTTTTAGTACACTTGGAGGAGGGTAAGGTAACAACTATCTTGGCGATGTAGCAACATGAATAGGAGAAAATAGCAGAGGTGATGGCTAGTCACATAGTAGAGGCATTAAATGCTTCTATGGCTACTGTGCTAGACATTGCTACACTCAAAGACATGTAGATATCTGGAGTAGCAAGTGGAAGGCTAAGTACAGCCTAACACAAGGATGTGTTAGATTAACTAGTGGGGACCAGGCAACCATTTCTAGAAATATTTGATCTCTTGGAAAATAATAGTGCTACCTAGTCAGAGATTCTAGAAGCTAAGGGCAAGCTCACCATCACTAATAATTAACTTAAGGTAGCCACATTCGAAAATATATGGTTGGATTTTAAGGTTGCGGAGTTAAGAGCACAATTAGTTGATCCCACCATTCTCAAGTAGGTAGTAATAAGGAATGAATATTTCTTACAACTTCAAAATAGATTAAAAGAGTCTAAGACTACAAAGGAGGTAGTAGTCTTTGACACATCCCTATCAAAGGCCTTAGCCTACAACACTGAGAAGGACTTGTCTCAAGTCTACAAGGAGAATCTAGTTCTGACCAAAATAATCATTGGTTGTAGAATGTTGAGGGATAAAAATATCGAATGGTGGAATTTGTGCAACACTAGTAGGAGCAACTTGCCAAGATGAAAGTGGATTTAAGAAGGTTGGCTACTAAAAATTAAAATCTCTCAATTGAAGAAGTCCATGTGCTTCATCAGAAATTGGCCATTGAGATAGCCACTTAGAAGAATGAGGTATTAAAGTTTGAATGAGTTAAGAATTACTACATGGACTAGGTTTGGCTTCTCAAAGAAGTCAATGAAAAAAAAAATCAAATTGGGTAAGATGAAGATGAATAAGGCTCTCCAACAACCCCAATAAATAGGCAACATGTGGTAGCCCATATTTGATGGATTAAAGGCCTATAACAAAGCCAAAATCTACCTAGAGAAGTTGAAAATCAAGGAGATGATAGAATATATGGAAATAAACCTTCGATATGAAATGTTGGCAATGCTAACTACCAAAAGGCCCTAGTCAAAGCTAGAAAAAGAAGTGGCTAGCTCATACCTCTTGTATGAGGTAGAGTTCAAGCACCAAAAAGACACAAAGCAAAAGTTGGAAAGAACTAACATCAAGCTTGAAGTTCTCAAAGCCTAATTCATAAATCAAATATTAGTTGTTGAGAATCTGGCCAAAAGAATGAATGACGACCAGGAGTTAGAAAATCTTATCTAGATGTTCAAAATTGAATATAAACAATTTGTTGGTTGGTTTGTGAGTGTTAATGAGTTATTCTTAGCAATGCCTTGATCGTGGGATGTTCCTGTACTAGCTCAAATTGATGATGCCACATAGACTTTATACGATCCTTGGAGTAAGGAGGAGAAGATGAAAGCACTACAAGATGCTTTTCATCTTCTACTAGAAGTAGCAACTAGAGCAAGATAGTCATAGCCACTACCTTAGCCTCAACCACCACTACCATAGGCACTAGAGGTTGGAGAAGGTTCTTTAGCATCCAAAGAACCTCCACCTCCTAGCACTATCTGATCTTATCTTTGTCTTTGCCCATTAGAGGATTTTCAATTGTCTAGTTTGAAAAGGATCAATTTTTTTCCTAAACATTTATTTTTTAATCATTATAAATTTGTATAATTAGGTACTTAGAGTAATTAATGACTCTATCAATCTATGGTTGCATACCTTCCCAATTTTGTAATAAGGGCAATCCTACTTTTGTTTACTTGAGGATGAGTTTTCACTTAGTCGTGGAAGTATGATGAATCAGAAAAGTCAAGTTGCACTGATGGCATGCATTAATGCATTCCCATTGATGCATGAGTTGATGCATCGATGCATATGCATCGACATAACATCTATCTTTGCCCATATAAATGCACACACTGATTGTATTTATGGAATTATTAAGTCAATAGATTAGGTAAGTTCTTGTAGTTTCATTCTATAAAAGTTAGAATATTTTCTAAGTACCCATAGCAAGAGTTCAAGGATTGTATGAATCCTTATTCGAGCACCAATGTACCTAAACACATTGATGTGATAACAATAAAAATGAGATTCTTAACATACCTTGTAGCACTTAGAATAGAATAGATTTACTTTCCATATAGGTTACTTTTCATGTACTTAGTTAATGTTTATATTTTTATGCACATTAATCAATTGGTGAAATATGTCTAATCAATTTTGAGCATAAACACATATTTGCTTGATAATCCTAGTAGTGTTATTACTTAGTTCACCTAGTAGCATAACACTTAGTAATCCTAGTAGTGGATATGTGAGTTCAAGACATGTACAACAAGCTGGAAATGAACACTCATCACCCTTAGGCTAGTTTAGAATTTATCCTTATGTTATTAATTAGATTAAATAATTAATTTCTATATTATTTTTAAGATTAGTTTAAAATCATAGTAACATCAACAATCAGATGCCTTACTTTGGACTAAACTATATGTGACAACACTACCACTAGTCTATGTGAAAGACAATGAATTAAAATCAATGCTTAACATTCTAGATGAAACACTAGTTTCATTCACAAAATTTGACCAAATTATGCATGAATTCTCATGATTCGTATGTCTAAATGTATGAGGTACCTGTTGCTCATCATTGATGATCTCCTTTCCAAGCACAATTTTAATGTCCATAATTCAATCACCATGACAATATACTTGTACCACGTTATCTTTGTTAGATTGATTAATGATGATGCCTACTTCATTTCAATGATTTTCTTTTTCTTAGTATACGAGTTTGTAATCTTGGCCCAAATCTTTTACTTTTGTCCCTTTGCATCTTGTTTCTTAGAGGTAGGTGATGTCGATTCTTTATCTTTTCATGGAATTAGTAATTTCAAAGGTCCTTTTATTAAAAGTGCTAATTTTCTAAGTTTTGTCTAAAATTTCTATTGTTTAAATTAATTCTTTACCCATGCCCATCCTTGATGTGAGAGCCCTTGTTAAGTATATTACTTAATTAATCAAATCTAGGAAAGCTTGACATACAAACTATTCCTACTTATACTAGCCTTGACCCAGTACCATCCATCCTTTGTTGAAACTTAAATGTAATATTAATCAATTATTAAAATATAGATGAGTAAAAGAACCTTTGGAAGAGAATCTTGATTTAAAGAAGATATTTTTATCAATTCATCATACCATTCCATTGGCTAGTGCATACTCCATCTATTTCAAATCTTCAATAGACAAGTTAAATTCTAGAATCTGAGAATAGGTGAAGCTAATGCATAGTGCTAGTTCATCAATTATGCTTCCATGATTACTGTAGATGAATCAATATCTTTTATCATTAAGACCTAAAATTACATTTAGTATGATATCTAATTCTTTCAAGTTACTAAGCTATTTGAGCTAATTCTTGAGAAAGAAGTTGATAAACAAGATTAAGCCCCACTATCTTAAAAAAGATAATTTGATCATATAATCCTTAGGATGGAACTATAACTACATTCTTTGATTCTAGAGGTTAAGAAAATTAGGGAATTTTTTAAATTTTTCTTCTATTTCTTATTTTCTTACTTTTCTTTTCTTATTTAATTTAAATTTCTAAATTAGATAACTAAAGTATTTTGCATAATACAAGTAGGAAAAATGATTTATTCTATCTTCACCTATGTTACTAGAGATATGAGTTGCACATTATGTAACCATGGGTAGGTGTGGTGATTGATGGTTGGTAGACCTTTAATTTACCACTTGTTATTACCTAGAGATTAAGGTAAGTTATTGATATGATAAGTTTTATTTTTTCCAAATATTTGTATAACTCTTATTTCATTTGTAGAATAAGAAAAAGAACTTTATAAAATATTCAAACCTAATTTAAAATAATAAATCAAGCATTAGAACATTGGAGTATGAAGGGAGCACTAAAGCATGAAGAAACATCCTTAATGTGTATTATTTAAGGATGAATGAAATCTAAGGGGTGTAGTTTACATATCCTTATTTCTAAATGAAGCTTCACCCCTTAGCTAAGATGATGGTAATTTATAACAATTGATGTAACTATCGTATAAGACTTTAAAAAAGTATAATGTAATAATGAGTGTCACATCTCCATTCCCAAATGATGTTGCTACATAACAAAGATGGTGCCTTTTCATAACAAATGTTATTGTTATTCTAATAAGACCTAAAAGGATAGATGTAATAAGACCTAAAAGGATAGTTGTAATTGAGACCTAAAAGGGTGCATTGTAATAATAAATATGTCTCTTGAAATGACCTTTAGGGGTTTGACCTAAGGCATTTATACTAGGGCTTAGAGGTTATGCTAGCATGGAGTGGTGGAGCTAGAATAGGCAAGTTAGAGGAGCTAGGTGAAGTGGGACAGGAAGCGAACTGTTCATCCCTTTTGGCTAGGTTATAGGCCTAACTGTGGTGGCAATGTTGGATTACCTCTAATGGGATATATGTCTAAGGAAGAAAACCCCAAGGAACACTCTTAGAGCATGATCTAGATACATTGTTCCACATTAATAAAGCATTATTTTCTTTATTCTTTTGCATTTTCTCTGTTATTTCCTTTACACATAATGTCAACTGTTACATATATTTGACATTTGGTATATTATCTTCTTATGCATAATGTCTAATATAATGTATATTTGGAATTTTACATGAGATTCGGGGAAAAGACATCACAATTGGTATCAAAGCAAACCACAACCCAAGGGTCATTTAGAATCATGGACCATGAACTAGGAAGAATCATGGATTGAATACAACATGAAAATGATGATGAACTATGAAGCCACGACACAGAGAAAGTTATTGATCATTTCTAGATGTACTAGATGTAAGCTAGAAGATGGCATTACATTGAGTTTATGAACAATGGATTAGACATCTACAAAAGACATAGATCCCACCAACCAACAAAATTCCTTCATGGATATCATTGAGCAACAAAGATTTGATTACGCCTCATCAATTGTAAGAGATGCTCATAAGATAAGGATACAACAATAACTCTTACCTATCTCAATACTATAAATATTAATTGATTGAGGTCATTATTATGTTTGTTCTAAAAATTTAGTAACCATGACCTAAATTTATCTTGTTTTGTTGAAACTCATTGTCCAAAGCAACTTAGAGTCACTTATAAGTCACCTTATCTACCATGCATCAACTCAATAATGTTGTTTTGGTAGAATAAGATCATTGTAATTTTCAAAATCTTGAAAATTTCAACTTTTTTTTTGAACCATAAGATTATGTTTAATGCATAGTGCTTGTTGATATAATTCCAATGGTACCAAATTTGTTGAAATTCAACTTACAGTTTAGGAGATACAATGTTTCTCAAGTTACATGCTATTTTAATTTTAAATTGTCTTTTATTTATTTAAAAATAATCAAGGAAAAAGTGTGAGGTTGCAAGTTTTACCTCAAACCTCAATATTATTTATTATTTATTAAAAAAAGTAGAGGGCGTGTAGGCCCTGTAAGTAGGGTAGCATAGCCCTACATGGGGATGTGCTAGCCTTAAGGGTTGGCACAACCCTCATTTCAGTGCCACCACCCTCTAACAATTTGCCCAGTCCATCACCACCACGTGTTTCCACTCTACCCTGCCACCTCCTCTCTATCAAACACCATTAGATGCATCATCCAAAATGAAAACCCTCACACTTGTCACCCTTCACCACTACTTGCTGCTTCACTACCACATCACTTTCCCCTACACCACCTTTGCTATTATGGACTACCTCTATAACACCTTGCAATCACTACACCCTACAACCATTGTTGTGCCTACAACCACTTCTATGCCCTACAACCGTCATTGTGCCTACATACAAACCCACATTACTATACCTTACATCGCTATTACAATTCAAGTGCACTACCCTCCACTACCCTACAGGCATTGATGATGCTATTGATAATATTCTCCTATGGAGCTCCATGGGCACTCATGGAACCATCCATAATCACCTATTTTGACACTCCATGGACATCGATGGCATTGTCCATAATGGCCCCTTCTAATGCTTCGTAGATACCAACAACGCTATCCATAATAGTCTCTTCCAAAGCTTCATTGACATCGATGGAACTATCCATAATGGTTTGTTTTGGTGCTTTACAGACATCCACAAACCATCTATAATGATTCATTCTAGTCCTCCATGGATACCAATGGTGCCACTAATAATGGTCCATTCTAGGGATCCTCGGGCATTGATGGTGTTGCCGATAATAGCCCATTCTAGTGCCTCGAGGGCACTAAAGGTGCCACCAATAATGGCCCATTTTGATGCCTTCTATCATTGAAACTCCCAAAAATCATGTGTAGAACTTCCTTTGGAGTAGGCTACACTAGCCTTTTCAAGGGATGCACAGACCCTAGTGCAGGCCATGTAAGGTCTGCATGGGTAGCACCGACTTAGGGTTGGGCATGTTTGTTTGGGGCTACATAGATCCCTTTTGAGGGTCACAAAGACCCCTTTGAGGGTATCATGGATCATGTAGATTCCATGCTACCTTGCATGAGCCTTGCTAGCCTTGCACAAGTGGCCCCCTCCCACAAGCTGGGCCATGTTGGCCTAAAGTTGGACCATGATAGGAAAAGATGTTGCTACACAAAGGCCTCCACTAACATTGTTGTATAGCACTCCCCCCTGCTGTCTCCAATGAACATTTTTTTTCATCCTTCCTAGCTACTGATCTACTCCTAACATTAACCGCTCTACCCTGGATGCCACTGCCAGTGCATCACTGCAACCATTACTTCCACCATCTCTGCTTACCGCATGACAAGAAAATTCTCTATTAGTAGATGAAAAATTCAAAATTACCATGAACTAATGGAAGAACTCAAAATTTTCCATTGTTGAGCTATTAAATTAAATTAAAAATATGTGGATATAATTTTCAAATTTAAAATTTGATGCCTTAGTAGCAATAAGGATAAAAATTCCATAATTAAGCATGCTAGTTCTAGAGTAGTACTAAGATGGGTGACCTCTCGAGAAGTTTCATTTTTTGCATCAAAGATTTTCGACTCCAAAAGTTATAACTTTTATTTTGGAAGCCTTTTGCAGCAAATGAAGAGTTTTTTCCTACATATTTCAACCTCCAGACACAATGGTGAAGTTAGATCCATTTGATGGAGTCCTGAAAATTAATTTTTATCCCTTGCTTGATATAGTACCTCAAGACCCTCAAAATTTTAATTTTAGCCTAACTTAAGATACGATGTCCATTTGTAACATATAAATAGTCATTTCTAACATTTTTTCACTCTTTTAAACTTAATGGTGAGGTCATATTCATCACTTGAGTACTCAATAATTTAATGATATCATAGATTGTGCTTTATAAATTTAACCTTTTGGACCTTGAAACTAAGTGCTTAACCTTTGTAGTTAGTCTTAAGATCTTTATGGCATGTCAGTAGTTACAGTGTCAAAGTTAGTATCTTAAAGGGAGGTAGAAAGGTTGATGTATCAATTCATGAAACAAAATGGTCTTCAATGAACAAAAAGATGTATATTGATGAGTCATGGTCTGTCAGGTCTTGTTATCGAACCCCTGCTATCAGAACCCTGATACAAGATACCAAGTCTAATAAGTCCCAATATTGGACCCCTATTATTGGACCCCAAATATCGCAACCATGATATCGTGTACGCGATATCACATACATGATCTCATGGCCTACATGCGATATCACGTACGCAATATCATGGTTCCCATGTGAGCCTATAAATAAAAGGTAACACACTTAGTTTTGGCATTAGTTCTTAGTCCCTTATCCAAAATCTTGTAGTTTTTCCTTCTTAGAGTTAGAATTATTTCTCAGTGCATGCCTGCAGTGTGATAATTGTAATTGTATGACATCCTTATTCAAGTGTGATGTACTTGGACATGCACATGTCCGGTAATAAAGATCAAGATTACTTCATCATTGCAGCATCCACTTAGCTTAATTATTTAATTGTTATTGTTATTTACTACTTCCGTAGTTAATATCTCTCTCTATCTTTATCTCCTAGTAACGTGGAATGAGTATGACTTAATCACGAGAATTTAAGTGTGACTACTTGGTAACTGAGTAGTGTACTTAGGCCATGGGCTTGGTAATCCCAATGGTAGTCATGCACAAGGTCCAAGATGTGTACAGATGATTAAGGAATAGATGCTCATCACACTTAGGCTAGCTTAGACTCTCTCTCTCTCTCCTAGTTTAGTTTATATTATTTTCCATTAGCCCCAGGAGTAGCATTAGTATAGGAAAACATCATACACCTCACTCTGTACTAAACCATATGTGACAAAGCTAATACTAGTCTAGGTGGGAAGATAGTGAACTACGATCTATGAGTAGCTATCTAGATACCACAACTAGCCCATCTATGAATTTCAACTAGATCATGCATGAAACGCTCATATTCCTATGGTTGAGTGTAGGGATACCTTTCCACTCATCATTGGCTCCATCGCTGGGGATGGTGCTAGTTATCTAGATTAGTTATATCATAAAGGGTTTTTGTATAGGAATTAACAATATATCTTTTAGGAAGAAATAATTACAAAAAGTCACATACAAATTCACACACAATCGCACAACCATGCCTCTCCTACAAGACTACAACAATGCCACATCTAGTGAGGCAATTCATTGGAGAAACAACGAATTATATGATAATGAAGATTGGAGTGCAAAATTTGAGGTGGGGGTTTCTTATAAACATAAATGAAGGCAGCATCATCCCAATGCATGGAAGCATAACTTAATGACGATGAACCCATACTGGCCACTACAAGCCTAACGCAAATAAAAGAGGTTGTTTGAATCTCCTATAGTCAACGTAAAGAGAGCTGCCTACCTAGGCTCGATTTAAACAAGTTTCCCAATTTTTTAGGAGGCTATGACTTAGATCTGCAACAACATTGATGAGCCTTCTACAATGCCTATGCATGGAAAAGCATTGATAACAGTTGGCAAAAACTCAAGCTCTTTCCTCTGACACTCATTGGCCAAGCAAAAGTATGGTATAGATTATTAAAACCAAATTCAATATGACGTTGGCTAACAATGGAAGAACTCTTTAACAAAAGATGTCAAACCTACGCAAGAGTGTTGACCTTGAGGAAACAAATACAAGAGTGGAAACAAGCACAACATGAACCCTTAGACATGGATTTAGAAAGATATTATGCACTATTAAACAACTATCCAGGCCATGAGTTCTTTGAGGAAAGGCTAATGTACCATATCATTGATGGCCTTTGTGGTGAAACAACAGAGACCCTAGGGATGTATGCCCAAGGTCAACTATACGAACTATGAATCCATTAATTCCAAGAGCTTATTAAGTAGGTAGCAAAAGAAGAAGGAGAAATAGCTAGATGGGAGAGTGTTGAAAAACATCAATGGGACCAAAATCTCAACCTTACAGAGGTCCATAATCACAAAAAGGAGAAATCAACCTATCTCAAGGAGGAAGAACCATCTTTGCCAGTACAACAATCATTAGATGAAATTGAGCAAAGATCAATAAGATGCTGGAATGGATGCATAAAAAGTGTGGAGAATATGTCAATAATATTAGAGATGGAGTTTTGAAAACCTGAGAAGTAGGAAAAGATGTCATTAGACAATCAGAAAGAAGGGATGAAGAAAATAAGAGCTCAACTACCAATCATACGTATGAATGCAAAATTTTCCTGTATGATCACCCCAAGGGCCAATGCTCAATCTTATTTCATTTACATGAGCATTGGGGAAGCACGTTACACCCAGAGTTCATATAGAGATACTGTGTTTGATCACAGTGGCAACAATCCCAGTCATGGGAGAAGCCAGCCCTAAACTGGGGACACCCTTCATACCATCTGAATTTAAATGTTGATCTAGTTCAACATCCTATTTTCCCAACTGGGTCAACATATTCTATCTCACTGCATTATGATTCTCCTTGATACTATCAGCCCATGTCATCAACACAACCACTGCCTTGTGTACCTTACACTTATCCTAGATTTCAACATTCTCATCCTTTCCCTCCTTCTACATTGCCACCAATTATTCCTGAAGTGTCTACACCACAACAACGACCCACGAATGTTACTTGTGCTACTATTACGAACAGCAATGAGAGATCTCATCAACATCAAAGGTGTCCCTTCTTTAGACATAACCATAGGAAGGGACAACACAGTTCCAAGGTCATTGCATCCTCCAACTCAGCACAAGTCCAACACTATGGTGCATCCTTCTCCTCAAACCTGACGCCTCATGTTACCTCATCAGGGCCACCTATTAACACTCCAACAACCATACGGCCTAATGAATACAACCATGAAGGAAGACATCATGATCCTTGCATGTCATCTTATGGTCTCAAGTATCATAGTGGGTCAACTCTTTATTTGGGAACCACATCTTATAAATTGCCCCACTATGCTTACTATAATTAGGTGTGTGAACTCTAATGGGGTAAGTATGACCAAGTTTCAACATTTCCAACATGCAAGCATCCTCATCTTTCATTTATTAATCCTCACCATGCTCAACCATTTAGTTATGTAGGATATCCCCCATTCTAATAACAAGCAGGGTTAATAAATATTTTTCATTTTCTTTAATTTTACAATTTTTTGTTTTCCAATTTTTCATTTTTTAATTTTTTTTTATCTTTCTGTCTTTTGGTCCTTTTATATTTTTATAAGTAATCTCATCTATGAATAAAAAACTCAAGTGGCTTGTTGGCTGAGGTGTGTTCTATGTTATCGAGTCTCGAGTGATCAATTATTTGGACAGTGAGCCCATTACACCCACTCATCCACTCTACAAATAAGAGGTTCTATTCGAGGGTACAGTGATATTCTTGACATTCTTAAAACTTAAAATTAATTTTGTGTTCATTATACCTAGAATGAAGAAGGATGGATCAAGAGGGAATGATCAGGGTGTGACATCAAGGGGACTTGAGGATTCTCTTTGGTGATGTTTGTGAGAGTTATCACACAACATGATTGTACTAAGATCCTTGTAGATCTAATGCAAAATGAGAGTAAGAGTGATCAAAAGGCACTCAAAAATCCAATGTTGTTATAGGGGGTCCCACTGGAAAGACATGCACCCATGCCTGAAGGTTGGTGGCTTCTCGGGATTCATCAATTGAGAAAAAAGAGAGAAAAAGAGAAAAAAGAAAAAAAAGAAAAAAAAGAAGAAAGAAAGAAAAAAGGAAAGTGCCACAAAGCAAAAATCACTCCTCCCTTGAAAAAAATACCAAGTAATCATACGCCTTGTTGTTATGGTACTCTCATAGTCGCTCATCATGGGATGAAACAATGTGGTGTCACTGATTAGAGGAAAGGACTTGGTCCTGATCTTGGAATGATAGGTTAATGACACATTAATCATGCTTTACACACATTATTCATTATGCCCTGGGTTAGTTACCTCATGTCCCAATCTCTACAATCCCTTCTATAGTCCATCTCATCTCACTGTTCATGTAATTGTGACTCATATCTTGTATAGCATAGAATTCTTACCTCATTCCAATGGTATCTACATGTGTGTGTTTTGTGAAATTGGTATGGATTACATTTAACCCTTCTAGTACCTATGGACATTTTAATATGTGGTTACACAAGGGCATTATAGGTTGGAACCTGCTTTGAGGAGGACCCACTTGCATGACTTTTGTAATTTGTACTTGTTGCATACCACCACATCATCTTATACCCTTTGAGTACTTCATTGTCAAATCTATTCTTTCCTTTGTCATCATTTTATCAAAAATTCCTCAAAACCATGCCCTTTTATGTGTTACCTAAACAAACCAGGTCCAACATTCAACTTTTAGGACAACTTCTTTGAAAAAATTTCTCACTCTAAGATCACACTAAGCAAAGAATTCAACATTTATTGAAGGTAATGAGTAAGGTATGAAATCATTGAAATTTTTTCAATAACCTTACTAACAATTGATCTTTGTGTGATTATAGATCTCCCCTAAAAGAAGACAACAAGGAAGACCTTCTCAAGGTGCAACTGAATGACCAGGGGAAGGCAGAGGCCAAGGACTTCATGTAGAACATGTAAAGTAGGAGGCACAATCACTCAACATCCATCATGGAACTCCTATTACTACATAATCTATCCAAGCAAAAGGTGGAGAGGTTAGGGCCCAAGCCTATGGAGAGGAATGACGACTATTTGCTGCATAACATGTTAAGGCCAATCAAGTGTTCCTGCAATTGCCATGTTCATGGAAAGTGATGAATCCATCAAACATTGGAACATCAGTATGGATAGCTCATAACCCTTGGATAGAAGAGGAGAAACATCAAGCGCTTCTTCAAAATTATCAATCTCAGAAGCTTGATCATGCAGGACAAAGGAGAGGCACCCATAGAGAAGCCACCACTACTGGGAACCCCATGAGTTCCACAAGTTTTGTCTTTTGTGTCTATGTAAAAATTTTGTTTAATTCTCCACTACTGCATAAATAAATTCCTATTCAGTCAATAATCCCATACCTATCCACTATGTAATCAATTGAACTTGTTCCTCACTTTCTTTGACTCAAGGACGAGTTGTTATTTAGTCATGGGGGTATGATGAGTCATGGTCTATTAGGTCTTATTATTGAACCCCTGTTATCAGAACCCTAACACAAGATACAAATTTTGATAAGTCTTGATATTGGACTCTTGTTATTGGACCCCCGATATCGTAGTTATGATATCATGTATGCGATATTGTGGCCTACATGCAATATCTCGGTTCCTGTGTGAGACTATAAATAAAAGGCAGCACACTTGGTTTTGGCATTAGTTCTTAGTCCCTTATCCAAACTCTTTTAGTTTTTCCTTCTTAGAGTTAGAATTATTTCTCAGTGCATGCCCGCAATGTGATGATTGGAATTGTACGACATCCTTATTCAAGTGTGATGTACTTGGACATGCACATGACCAAAAATAAAGATTGAGATTACTTCATCATTGCAACATCCACTTAGCTTAATTATTTAATTGTTATTGTTATTTACTACTTCCATAGTTAATATCTCTCTACCTTTATCTCCTAGTAACACGGAATTAATACGACTTAATCACAAGCATTTAAGTGTGACTACTTGGTAACCCAGTAGTGTACTTAGGCCATGCTCTTGGTAATCCTAGTGGTAGTCATGCATGAGGTCCAAGATGTGTATAGATGATTAAGGAATGAATGCTCATCACACTTAGGCTAGCTTAGACTCTCTCTCTCTCTCCTAGTTTAGTTCATATTATTTTCCATTAGCCCCAGGAGTAGCATTAGTATAGGAGCACATCATACACCTCACTCTGGACTAAATCATATGTGAAAAAGCTAATACTAGTCTAGGTGGGAAGAAAGTGAACTCCGATCTATGAGTAATTATCTAGATACAACTAGCCTGTCTATGGAGTTCAACTGGATCATGCATGAAACACTCATATTAGTATGGTTGAGTGTAGGGGTACCTCACCACTCATCATATATCAATCCATCCTACAACCAAATCATATGACAAAACAACATGGAGACTCAAAATCTCATTTCCATAATGTGTAGGATGCCCATGAAAAGAAATTATCCAAAAGAGAATACAAGAATGAGAATGAAAGTTGCAACATACAATGTGCTTGCAAGATCCTTAGTGAGTGATAAATTGAATTTTTTCTTGGCCACAATATCAAGTCTCTAATATCAAAGCTGTGATATCAAATCCTTAATATTGGGGCACAAGCTATGATGTCATGTATATCGTATTGCAAACATGTGTGGGCTTATAAATACAATACTTAGGTGCACCATCCACACACAGTTTCATTTCAGACTTAGCAAAAGTTCTGTTAGTTTGTTTCTTAATTTTAGCACTTAGCACTTAGGAGTATATGCTCTTAGTATGATGTTTAGTAATATAATGGAGTCTTTATTCGAGTGGAATGTACTTGGACATGTTTCATTCATGGAAATAAAGATCAAGATTACTCTACATCATTACATCATCACTTAGTCTTTATTGGTTACACTTAGAATAAATTTACTATTTCCATGTAGCTTAATGTTTAATGTTTTCATTAGTTACTAATTTACTTTCTCTGCACTTCACTATCCTTGTTGATAAGTAGAATGAGTATAAATGACCTCAAACACTTAAGTGTAAATGCTTGGTAACCCAGTAGTACTATCACTTGGTATGCCAAGTAGTGTGATACTTGGTAATCCCAATAGTAGTTACATGAAGTCCAAGGTGTGAATGGAAGGTTAGAACTAGTTGCTCATCACATAAGCTAGAAAATATTTGCTTACTATTACTTAAAATTAGAAACCTTTACTCTTACCTTATGTTTTCTAGGCGAATTAAGGCCAACAAAACATCATTATCATATACCTCACCATGAGTTAAACCATACACATCAATTTTACTAGCTCATGTGAGAAGAAAACGATTGCAAATTCTAACCAATTACTAGCATAATTACATTGTATTATCCATGGATTCAACCAAGTTATGCATGAACACTCAACTTATATGTTGGGTGTTGAACTACTCCACCACTAATCATTGGTGTCGTTGCTGGGGACTTGTTAATGTTATGCTAAGATTTATTAAAGTTCTTTGTGTTGGAAACACAAAGTCAAACCCTTACAACTATAAGTAAAGCACACTTAACACATACCATCTAAAAACTATAATACAGCTTCACACAAAGATCAACCATCACTTAACAAGGAGAGAAGAAGGAGTAGTAATAGAATTATTTATGAAGAAGAATGGGGAATGCCAATGTAGACAAGAATCATGTATGCTCACATTGATCCTTACCATCTAGACTTCACTTTCATCTTCCATTAAGATAATTAAATGAGATGGAAGGACATGCAAGGAAACATAGTCTTGCCTCTAGAATGTGTAGCACTTAGCATGCTCCAAACTTCCTTAAGGGGAATGCATTTAAACCAAATCCAAGAAGGGTATCATGTGACTCAATACATGATAAGATCATATGAATCCACAAATGAGCAGAGGAGAAGAGATGATGTCATGGATATCAAACATATACACATTAAAGGAAAGAAAGACAACACTTTTGTTGTCATAAAAGAACTTAATGCTGATACATTCATTTCAGAGCAACTTCACCAACACCATGAGGACCCTTCAAAGACACTTGTCATTAGATTTGAAGAACCTACCAAAGCACAAGTTCATTCAACTTTAGCAAAGACACACAAGGAGGAGGCTACTGACTCTAGATATAAGTGGGACTCTAGGCCAAGGGTTCCTACTAAATCCTACAAAGAATCATATAAGAGTCATGAAAGGAGAACAAGCTGACACTATTTTCCTACCACCTCCTCTACCTCATCATGATCATTGGAGGACTTTGATAGGAGATGACATAAGTATCAGGACTCTAATGAGAAAGAAAGGAGGACTCATGGTCATCATGACTGATATTCATGACACTTTAACACAAAAGCTGAAGAACATGAATGAAGGAGAAGAAGGGATAGAAGAAAGGATCAAGAGAGATATGAGCATAAAAGAGCTCACTGGTACAATAAAGCATACAAACCTGACGATGATAATGAACCCCTAATGGTAACTTGAAGCATGATAAACATCTAGGAAATTGTCTACATACCAACCAAGCATGTGATAGCTAGTCAAATCAAATAGCTAGATATGAAAAATATGTCAAGATTTGAAGGTGGCTACAATGCGAATCCATAGCATCACCTTTAAGCTTTCCATAATGTAGTATCCTTCAAAACATGGAGAAATCTGAAAAAATTGAAGCTATTTCCTAGAACACTTGTGAAGGAAGCAGAGAGTTAGTATAGGTCATTGGAATCTGAATCCATCAGATGTTGGAGCACCATGTCTAAAATATGTAATGAAAAATACTAAACCTATTCACGAGTCTCAAACTTATAAAAAAAATCCAAGGATGAAAGCAAGGGACTCACAAGACCCTTGATGCAATAATGGATAGATATTATTCACTATTACATAGATGTCCAAGCCATAGATTTTCATCAAAGGAATAGCTTAGGCACATCATAGATGGGCTGTGAAGCAAAACCAAAGAGACCCTTGGGGATTTATTCCCAAGGAATATTATCAATACTAACCATCCATTACATTCAAAGGCTAACCGATCAAGTGGAAAATGAGAAATGTGAACTTATAAAAAAGGAAATAGCTAAGAAGTACAATAGAGATTCATCCATCTAGAAGAGGGATGCACGAGACCATGAAACATAAGAGGAATAAACCTTGGACTAGGCCATTCAACAAACGACCCTATCTATTTAAAAATTAGTTAATGATATAGTAGCCAAGGTAGAAAGATTTTGGGATTTAGTGGATGAGAAATTAATGACATTTTTAAAGATCATGGAGGAAACAATTAAACAAGCACTGAATAGGGGCAAAACAAAAAGAAGAAAAGAGATTATGGATGAGATAGTTACAAGATAAAAGGAAAAGTTGCTACCATTGAAGGATACATTGAATTATATTTAGAGGAAGAGGATGGATGTAAGGTGTGCCAGTATGAACATCCTAAGAGGTGTTATCCTATTATGGTCCACTTGTAAGAGTTTAGGGTATATGCACTCAATCCAAGCTTTGTTAAAAAGTAAGGACCTAGAAGACTTTCTTATCCTTAGGGGAATATCAAACACCCTTTTCAACCAACCTATTATCCAAGTAGAGCAATATCAATAGCAGTGGCAACAAGAGTAGTATGAACAATACCATAGCTAAGGCAATAATATCTATACCAACAACCTTATCCTTATGGATACTATGTCCAACATTTGATCTCACTATCCAATGTAACTATTTAGACTTCACTATATGATCCATTTGATTACCATAGCACAATGCTTCCAAGGATTGATCCCAACTCGTTTGTGCATCCACTAGTAACTAACCCTCCTACTCAACACCTAAATCTTATGCCATCAGTGCCACCACCTATTATGTAATGGGAATCACCATCACAACCATAGCAGAGAAAAGCTACAAGGGTAGTAAACATTCAATTAGAGAATCCTACTAGTAATACTAAGGATTAAACAAAGAAATGTCCTTTCTTTAGGACAAGTCCTAAAAAGGCTAGTAGAATTAGAACATCATCAAAACCAAATTCTCTGACAATAGATTCCCTTACTAAAGAAAAACTTTCATTATCTTCAAACATAAGAATTTAGACTATCATGCTCATAGAAATTATATCTGAATAGATCAAGGTAGGGCCACTTCCAAAGAAGAGAATTGATCCAATAATTCCTCTAATTTATCTATGAGTAGCTACAAATTTGCCATGAAAAGGTCTATTAAACTTTGGTTCTAGGGTAAATTTGATCTCTTACAAAATATATCAAACATGGAACCTAACACCTTTGAAGGAGTACAAGATCAGGTTGGAGCTTACAAATCAATCTATCACTAGTTCTTTGTGATAGATAGAAAATGTAGTAACCACCATCAATGACAAGCAATTCCCAATTATCACAGGGAGGGAATGGCTTAGCATAATTGATGCTAAGTTAAATATGAGGGATCTATATGTTGAGATCTCTAAAGAAGACATGCATGGATCCATACACATGTACCATGCATTACTATTGAAAGTAAAGGATGCAATAGTGGACCAACACTTTAGAATGTTAACACGGTCACCACAACAGTGAAAAGAAAAAGTGTGCAATATAAAGAGTAGGAGAAAAAAAACTAAAAGACACCCTATGAACACTAATTGAGATCCAAAAATTATTTAAGACATGCATGGAAATATTTGAATCACTTACTAATTCCCAATCCAAAAAAATGACTCCAACTAAGGACCTAAACATGAAATTAATAACTCATGATCATACACAAAAAGAAAAAGAGAACAAATACTTGAACAATCAAAACTCATATACCATTTAGATCACTTGGGATGATGACTTACACAAACCACTTAGAGTGTATGATCTAGGAGATCTAGGAAGCATCTTTCGAACACTCACTAGTGAGTTCAATTGTGGGGGAGATGCCTTATCATGATTCAGGAATTAATAAGTGCTTTTCCATTTTTTTAAAAAATTCTTTTACTTTTCCTAATTCTTTGATACAATTTCTTCCTATTCTTTAATACTTTTCATTTCTTAAATTTTTGAAATTCTTTTGCATTTTTCAATTCTTTTAACATTTTTAATATTTTGTTACCCTTTTTCACTAGTCTTACTATCTTTTCATTTCTTTTATACTTTGTTTTAAACCCTTTGTAAACAATTTTGAATACTAAAAAGACACATTGAATAAAGGCAAGATGTAGTCCAATAAGGTGAAAATTTCTCTATGATTATTGATGAGTGGTGAGATACCCCTACACTCAACCATACGAATATGAGCATAGCACTCACGATCCAGTCGAACTCCGCAGACTAAATGCCTACACGCCCCATGGAACACTTAGGGTTAATTATTCATTGTCTTCCCAGACTTACTTGTAGTTGTCATGGTGTATGGTTAAGCAAGTCTGAGGTATATGATTTTTATGGTCTTTTATGTTTTATATCTTCTACACTAATGAGGGAAGGGTTGAGAAACTAAGGGCTAACTCTAACTAATGCATTAAGTCTAAATTACCTAGTGTCAGCATCCATTCCCACTTACCGTACACACCCTGAACCTATGCAACCGTGGCTACCAAACACTAATCATCACTGGGATCACCACGTATAATGCACATGTTCGAAGTGGTCATACTAAGGCAGTTAACTAGCATAAATGTGATGAGCATCTATTCCTTGACTATCCGTACACATTCATAAATGCTTGTAATCAACTCGTACTCATCCCGCGTTACTAGGAGATAAGGGTAAGAGAATCTAATCACGATGAGCATCCATTCCTTGATTATCCATACACATTGTTAAATGCTCGTAATCAAGTCGTACTCATTTTGCGATACTGCAGGTAATAACTAGCATGTAGGAAATAACAGATAATAAAATCCTATTCCATGCACTGCAAGGTTTATCCAAGAAGCTCATCTTTATTGCCATACACAACTTGTGTTAAAGTACAATGTTGTTCGAATAACGATCCATTCACTTTTAGGACTCCTACTGTGGGCACATGGAAAATATTCTATCTCTGGAGTGATTAATCTACCAGAATTTCCCTACTTCTAGCCTAGGATGAGGAAATAAGGGAAAGCTACCTCTTATTTATAGATATGATGATGCACTGCGATATCTCATTCATGATATCTCAAGGGATGCGATATCATGATGGCCGCGATATCGCGTACGCAATATCGTGGCTCATGCAATATCGCGTACATGATATCGCAGCTCATGTGATATTGCATCCCATCGTACCCCCATGACTAAATGAAAACTCCTTCTCGAGTTCATTACAATAAAATCATGTAGGTATGGGATTATTGAGGGAATGGAACTAATGGGATGATATGTGAATGGATTATCATTACAAGACATAACAGACTGGTGTTCATGACAACAAAGGTGAACACCTTATTACATTGACATTAGGCCTCATTTGGTAACTTGAGAGAAAAGAGGAGAGAGAAGAGGAGAGGAGAAGAGAGAATAAGTCTTGCTGCTGCCAATGCCCAAATTACACCTTTCATTGTCCATCCATAAGTGCATCATTGATCTTGCTCCTTGCCTAACTACTTTCAGCATCGCTCCATTCCAAGTGCTCCTTCCAGATCCAGTCCATTATTGCATGATCGGCATCTGCACACACAACATAGTCTTATATTAGCAAGGGTAAATGAATTTCAATGTGGGTAATACCTTGCTTCGGTGTAAGTCCATTGGCTGGGTTGTGGTATGGCTAATTACGAATTTGGAGATATATAAATGATGACTACCGAAGGTGTAGGGGTTAGGAGAATATCGAAAAAATGGGCCCTGTACCCCCATGACTAATTGTGAACCTCCGGTAGCGAGAGCATGGAGAAAGAATAAGAACAAGAAGATGGAGAAAAAGAGACAACTAGGACATCGATAAAATAGATGTCAAGATGGAAATGAACAAAATAAAATTAATTGAAAAATGTTAAGGGAAAGAGTTTAATTGATGCACCAAATAGGAATGCTAGTGGGTCCTCCCCAAAGCAGGCACATGCCCTTAATGCCCTAACAAACCCACATTCAGAGAGTCCGTAGGCTCTGGGAATGTCTTTTGGAATAAGAGTTAAAGTCTTAACCGTGAGAATTTACCAAAAAGGAAATAATGTATCTACCAAAACATACACAAATGATACAACCGACAATGAGGTGAATAGTGGAGAGAAGGGTGGAGAGAAGAGGATGGAATGGAATCCCAAGAACAAGGTGGTGTACAACCCCTTGTGTGTTTCATGATTAATGTGACTTGGAAAATCTCATTCCAACTCCAGCTTCAAACCAACCACATCTAGTGACTTCGCATCAACACACTTGGCCAAACCATCCACTTGAGTAGCAAGAATGCTTCCTCCAAGAGCCACCACCATTTCGACGAAACAAAGAAGAGAATGGGAAGTGAGAAGGGCCTTAGTTAGAGGGAAATCTTCTGGTTTCATAACCAGTGCTTGTAGCCTAAGATATTATTTTTTCTAAGGGGTGTGCTTTAAATTCTTACTTTCTTTGTTTTTTATTTTTTGCTTTTTGTGTTTTGTGTTTTTATGTGTGAGAACCACACCATGCAAAGACTTATTATTTTTATTGTCTTGGCTTTTGATAATTGCTAACATCAGAATGGCAGGAAAACTCAAGAAGAAAACATCCAAGAACCCAAAAGAATGGTCAACATAAATGCATCAAGTTTCCTTAAAGTCACACCCTTTTCAAACCTTGAGTCCTTCCTTAGTTTGAGAAGTACCCAGTCACCGATTCATTAAAGTTCTTATTAGGAAGGGGACTATACATTTTCAAGCCAAGAGAAATCTTAGACTTTGGTGGATGGATGGATGAAGTGGACTCATTGCCTGCCATATCAAAAGAACATACCTTAGTGTCAACATTGTAACTTAAAGGTAAAAACCAAACATTAGCAATTAATGAAAAATAGTTCATACCATCATGAAGAACACTTATTAGGTGACGAACTTACATGGTGGATGACACACACACAAACACACACAAAAAATGGAAAAGTAGAACAAGGTTGTAAAACAAAAATAAGAAAATTTAAAGTAATTTGTAAAAAAAAAAATTTCTAAATCAAAAATGTGTAAGACAAAAACTTGTAAAACAAATATGTGTAAAATAAAAACTTGTAAAACGAAAATATGTAAAACAAAAACTAAAAAGAATTAAGGGCCTCCAATGGTTAGAATAGGCTGCCATCTCCCCCATGACTAAATTGCAAGGGAGAGATCCGAAATAATGAACGTCTATTTGAATTTCATAAAATTTCCCAACTGCTTCCCATTGATGTTTTTAGGTTGAGGGGTGGAAGTTGGAAACACTCATATTCTAATGTGTCTATGCCTTTGTTGTTAGCATAAGTTTCCTCAGTTCGTTCTGTGCATATTAGTTTGCTCTTTCTAGTAGCTGTCAACCACGGGGTGTCTACTACTGGTGTGGTTGCTACATACAGGCACCTTTAAATTTGTATTTCTTGGGTACACCACTCACATGGAAGCAATGCTGAACATTCTTCCATGTCATCACCCTCTGTGTCATTGTATGTGATGCACAGAACTTTCTCTTTCTCAATCTTTTCGTAAATATTTATTTTAGATATTTGCAAGGAAAGATCACAGATCCCTAGGTACGCATCTATTGTACTTAGCCATGGCCTTCCCATTATAATTGGAAAGCCCCCTTTGTTGTTAACTTCAATCACCAGGAAATTGGCTGGGTATGACCACCCACACACAGTGGTGATGATGTCCTCCACCAATCCTAAGGGAATGGTAATGGACTGGTCAGTCAGCTCTAGTTGAATGTTACTCTTCTTAAGTTGGGGTAGGTTCCAGATTTGATACATTTCTCATGATATTAAATTGACTTTGGAACTGAGTCAAGAAGAGTGGTGCATTCCTAGTGATTTGTAGATAGATTAAAGGGCTCCCAGGGTCAGATAGTTTCCTGGGAAGGTGGCCTACCTTGATCCAGTCGGTTACGGTATGTGTCAACATAACCGTATGCATACAGTTATTTTGGACTAAAGGATGCTCCGAAGTGTTAGATGGTGGAGGCATGTACATGTACTCAACTGCTTGTTGTTGCAAGAGTTTATCTGGGATTTTGGTTCTGAAGAAAGACCTTTTCTTTGTACAATTGTCAGACCAAGCACCAGGTTGAATATTTACATCTCTTGCAGTGTTACGTTACTGCGGTTGAGTAGGGAGTTTCCCTTGAATTGTTGGAACAGGTTGTATGGGAACTACAGGTGGAAGAGGAGTGAATGGAGTTGGAGGATGGAATGAATGTGAGATGTCTCTTGGAGGAGAAGGAGTTCTTCTAAAGTACTCCTAAACTTGGTAGTGATGTTGGGGAGTTGTGTGACCCATAAAGTCACCTAGAGAAATCAACTGCTGCATAATAACCATAAGAATAGGGCTGCTGGTAAAGGTACTGTTGTGTCAACGGTGGCATCCCCCATGACTGTGGGTATTGCCACTGTTGATGCTATCCGATGGGCTATGGTGGAGTTCCACTTGGATAGTACATTAGTGTTTGGTGCAACTACCTTGAATTACCTTGTGGATAAGGTAACCTTCAGGGTGTTTGCCATTGGTTGAGTTTTTGATTTAGTGCATACACCCCACACACCTGTAGATGTGAGATAATTGAGCAACATCCCTTAGGATGGTCATATTGGTAGATCTCACATCCACCATCATTGTCTATGTCAGAGTCCATAGCCTCATTAGAGATAGGAATTTTCCCCTTACCCTTGTTATGTGCAGGGCTTGAATTTCTTTGCTTTGCTTTACCTTTGTCACTACTTCATTCATCCTTAGACTCTTCTACGATTTTCAAAACACTTTCAAGTTTGGAGTCTAAGGAATCCCGCAACTGATCTACCTTAGCTGATACCTCAATTGTTAATTTTTGGATCGGCAAGATTTTTCGGTTCACCAACTCTTCGAGTGGTGACTCATCCTCCTCATCACAGAATTTCATTCTCTTCTTTTGAAGGGAGGGATTGTGGTTGTATTCTTCCACACTTTCCCTCTTATGTAGTTTACCCTCTTCTTGTGCTACTTGTTCCAACAAGCACTGTACTTCATGGGTTCTAAGTCGTGATAGTCTCCCTTGGGCATAAGTCCCAAGGGTTCTTCTCATTTCATGCCTTAGCCCATCCACGATGTGGCGAAGTTGATCCCATTGAGCGTACCCATGGCCCAGGCAACAATGTAACAATGTATAATAGTGGGACATGGTAGCATCCAAGGGTTCATAAGTACCTTGTTTCTAGCCTTGGATCTGCTTACTCAAATTGGACACTCTGGAATACGTCTAATATTTATCGTTGAAGAGTTCAAGCATCAGATTCCACCTCCTAATGGTTTCTGGTTCTAAGGACCGGTACCAACTCTTTGCTTCTTTGATGAGTGTCCTTGGAAACAACTTAAGTTTTTGCCACTTATTTTCTATATTTTTCAAGGCATAGGCATCGTGAAATTCCTATAAATGATTATGTGAATCAGTGTTATATCCCCCTTCAAAACATGGGATATTATTCATATCTAAACGCTTGATCCGACTGTCCTTTTGGTGCCTTGTTGGAATCCTAACAGCCTCTGTGATGTCAAGCATACTTCAGGTTGTGAGTAGGGGCTCATCATGATCATCTCTTTCATGATTCCTGTGATGTCTTCATGGTTCCCTACTCTTCCTACATCCTTGCCCTTGTCCTCTCTCTTAACTTTCCTGTCGAGGTCTCTCATCTTCCTTACCTTTACCCTCACCGTTCTGTTCATGATGGCTATACCCAGATGTGGAAGGAGAGGGTGAGTGGTGAGATGAAAGAGAAGAAGAAGGGGAACCATCACCATGATGATGTTTCTTACCTTCTCTTTGGATGCTTCAACCCCGATCGTTATAACGATCTAAGTCCTCGTCCTTAGTGTGAGTTGTTGTTCCTTCCGTGAATAGCTGGTGTTCATGGGGATCAGAACTAGTGTTATGTATCATTCAGCATAGGTTTTGATGCCTTACCTCCTCACCATCGTTAGGAGGGGGAACATTGTTTGCTAAAGAACCCATTATAAGGGGCTTCCTCATCTCCTATTTTGCTAAGGATGTGTGAGGCTTTGCGCTTCAGCAGTGTATATTGACTCTCCTACCTTAAGTCCCTAATACATTGTGTGTCTGTGGGATGATAATCCCTCATATCAATGTCTTCAGCAACATATTCAGCAAATAATTCTATCATGCTAATCTATGCCAAAGCACAGAAGAGCATGTTAGAGACTGATCGATCTGGGGGTAACACGATGTTACCTTGCAAATCTCTCCATCGTAGTTGTTCATCTTGATGGAGGATAAAAGTAAAGTCTAGAATATACTCATTGGGATGAGTATAGCCTATCTTATATTTTTTAGGACTTGGCTGATTTTGGTTATGTGTTGTATGCTGCCAACTGTCTCTAGTGTTAGTCCTAGGTAGTGAATTACTTTTGTGAGAAGAAGTCATTTTTATCAGTGTGCTATTTCACCGTTATATAGTTCTTGTTTAATTAATTAACCTGAAGGTTTGTTTAGGCTCCCAAGAATGTGAGTGATATCCTTTATGTTCTATTCGGTGCACAAACACTTAGTCCCCGGAAATGGTGCCAATGATGAGTGGCAAGATACCCCTACACTCAACCATATGAATACAAGAATAGCATGTATGATCCAATCAAACTCCATAGACTAAATGCCTACACGCCCCATGGAACACTTAGGGTTAATTATTCGTTGTCTTCCTAGACTTACTTGTGGTTGTCATGGTGTATGGTTAAGCAAGTATGAGGTATATGATTTTTATGGTCTTTTATGTTTTATATCTTCTACACTAACAAGGGAAGGGTTGAGAAACTACGGGCTAACTCTAACTAATGCACTAAGTCTAAATTACCTAGTGTCAACATTCGTTCCCACTTACCATACACACCTTGAACCTATGCAACCGTGGCTACCAAACACTAATTGTTATTGGGATCACCACACGTAATGCACGTGCTCGAAGTGGTCGTACTGAGGCACTTAACTAGCCTAAACATGATGAGCATCCATTCCTTGACTATCCGTACACATCCGTAAATTCTTGTAATCAAGTCGTACTCATCCCGCGTTACTATGAGATAAGGGTGAGAGAATCTAATCATGATGAGCATCCGTTCCTTGATTATTTGTACACATTGTTAAATGCTCGTAATCAAGTCATACTCATTCTGCACTATTGCAGGTAATAAATAACATGTAGGAAATAACTAATAATAAAATCCTATTCCATGCACTGCAAGGTTTATCCAAGAAGCTCGTCTTTATTGCCGTACACAAATTGCGTTCAGGTACAATGTTGCTCAAATAAAGATCTGTTCACTTTTAGGACTCCTATTGTGGGCACATGGAAAAGATTCTATCTCTAGAGTGACCAATCTTCCAGAATTTCCCTAATTCTAGCCTAGGATGAGAAAATAAAGGAAAGCCACCTCTTATTTATAGATATGGCGGTGCACCGCAATATCACGTCCCATCAATTATCAAGTCATAAGAGCCTAATTATTTAAATAGTGAGCCCACATACTCCATCCATCCATTCCATTAATAAAAGGTTCTTATCATGGCCATTATCATGGCCATAATGGTATTCTTTTCCATCATACAACTAAGAATATACTTGTGCTCATTATGCCTAGATAGAAAAGTGAAGAACCAAGAGAGAATGTAAAGGGTGTGACATCAAGGGATTTGTGGTTTCTTTTTATATTACTACTGTGAGTTCTATTATATTGCTAAGGTTGTATTACATCCTTGTAGATCTAATGAAAAATGGAGGTAAGAGTAAAATAAGTGCTACCTTAAAAGGATTGACATAAATAAAAATAAAAATAGCATAAAATAAATTTCTAGGAATCCCACTAGAAAGACATGTTACTCATGCCTAAAAGTAGGTAGCTTCTTAGAAATCTAAAAAAAAAACCATAAGTTCCATAAATAAAACTCCTCCCTTGGACAATAAGCCAAGTGACAATACTCCTTTCAACATTGATAGTCTCACAGTTGTAATTACAAGAGATGAAATAATGTGATGTCACTAGAATGTGGTTTGTACTTGGATTGAATCTTGGATAGAAAGGCTAGTGATTGCTTTAACGAATAATAAAACACAAGAATTCATTATGCCTATTGTAAGACACATCATGTCTTGATTTCTACAATCCCTTCTAATTCCATCTCATCTCACTATTTGAATAATTTGAGTAACATAGAGTTATTTTCCCAATTTGGTGGTACTAACATGTGTGTTTTGCTAAACAGGTATGCATCACATTCAACTCCTGAAGTGTCTAAGGACAAATCTAGGTGTGGTTATACAAGGGCATTAAGGGCTGGAGATTGCTTTGGGGAGGATCCACTTGTATAACTATTGTTTCCTATACTTGCCAAGAAATTCCACATCATCTTAAACATTCCAAATATCAATAAATACTTTCCATATCATTTACTCTATCCATTCTAAAAATATGAATTCATTATCCTTCTTACCTAGCTTGTAAACTTTCATAGTCAAGATTCCTTCTCTATGAACTTCCAATGATGAATTTCTTGACAAAACTAATCATATTTTCATCATCCAAATCCTCTAAGAAATCTTAAAACCTTATAAACATTCAAAAGAATTAATTTTTTCCATCAAACCCTTATAAAAAATGAATTTTCTTGGGCTTTGATATTGGGTTTACATCACTATCAAAACTCCAATGTTGAGTCCTAATATCAAGTCCTCAAAAACTAGATATACCATGGGACTTAGCTGATTTTTCATATTTTTTCATTTGCAACAAGGGAGATTTTTTAAATTTTCTTGTCCAATCTAAGCTATTACCTCCTAACTTTCCCAAGCCATAACTTGATTAATATTGCTCTAATTTTTGTGCTTTTCAAACATATTTGATCATGAAGTGCTCAACTTATTTATGGGGGGTGCTAGTGAGGAAAATCTGAGCCAATTTTTAAAAATATTCTTATGCACAAAAGGTATTTTAAGGGTAAGTATGAAGAAATAGTTGGAATTTTTAAAGAATAATCAAACATATTATATTCAAAACACTTAATTAATGATCTTATGAACTAATGACCATCATACATAGGGACAAAATGAGTAATTGTGAAGGGCTATCAAGAGATTAACACCTATGGGGTAACTTTTTGAAAATTTTTCTAACTCTACAATCTTAGTAACAAATAACTTAATAAAACTAAGGGTATGAGTAAGGTATGAAACTATTAAGAATACATAGAAAAACCTTAGTAATTCTAATTTATTAATAATTATAGATGGCCCCCAAGAAGAGGAGGAACATAAGGAGGACCTTCACAAGGAGTAAGTAGGAGACTAAGAGGTCAAGATAGAGGTCAAAATGGAGGCCAAAAATTAGAACACAAGTAGGAAGCATAATAATTTAGCATTCATCAAGATACTCCTTCTATAGGAGGAGGACAACACCTCATGTTGTCACATGATTGTCTCCAAGTAATTCAAGCAAGATCCATCGTGATCATAGTGGTTGCAAAAATGAAATTTGGCCTATTTATGGAATTTGTTCTTGAAGCAATAAGGACAAAACTCCAAGCATCATCACTATGGCCTATCCTATCACAGAATCTTGAATGGTGTCTTGGAGAAACATATTAGTTTTAGCACAATGAGGAAGAGGGTACTATTATCAACATTGAAGGAATCTCAATCTAATTCTCAATCAAGGAAATTGTAGAATCTCTAAACATACCCAATGAAGGGGCATGGGTAGCACATCTATTCGCCCGATCTGATCCTAAAACCAAAAAGCTATAGTTGAAATGGGCTTATGGTAAAGAAGATAAAGGCTATAATGAGCTAACTTATCACATATTTCCAACAAAAGTCCCTAATTAACTATCAACTTATGTAGCTAGAGGTAATGCAATTTTGATGGGAAAATACAATGCCAACCTCACACAAATGTACTTCATGGAAATCCAAAGGTGATTTCAAGAGAAGAAGGTAAAGAAGTGAACACTTTCATTTTCTTAGCTTGTTAGGAAGTTGTGTAAGCTAGCTGAAATCTTAGGATACACCAATGACATTCCCAGAAGAGCCCAACATGCTTCGTATGCTAAGTGGCTTAAAATAGCTCCACCAAGGAAATACCATGGTGAAGAGCAATAGTAAGAATAGGAATAAGAGCAACAATAACAACAACAAGTAGGGCTTAGTGGCCAAGAACAACAACAATAGCAATAAGAACAACAAGTTCCACCACTACTGCCATAAGATTATAGACCATCAATAAGCCAGCTATAGTAGTTTGTAGAAATAATCAGCTAGGGAATGAGGGAAGAGATTAATATGTATAAAGTTATTAATAATTCCATGAGAACCATAGTTTCAACTAATCTAGTAAGTGAAAAAATTTCATTATAGTCAAGAGAAGAGGTACAATGATCACAACAAATCTCCGAGAACATTGCATCATTCCAAGTGGTGTTGATGATTGGAGAAGGAACCACAGTTGTGGTAATGCAACATTAGGATGTAGTGATAGTAGTAAAAATGTTTACATATCATATCAGCAAAACTTCAACGTACTTTTTGTGCCCCCAATAGCTCTAACTAGAGCCATAAATGCTCAAATGTTAGCTAGAATCTCAATGATTCTTGCTGGTCATGAGGATGTGGTCAATAGACTACTATAGATTGGGCAAGTCATGAAAACACTATTTGACATCTCTAGTGATGTCACTGTAGTATAGTCTATACTCATAATTATCAAAGGAAAATTGGTCATAACAAAGACCAAGGTAGAGCATGTATAAGTAGAAGTTCTGAAACTATAAGAATAACTCATAGCCCTGAGAGAAAAAATTATATATCCCATATAATTTTTTGCACCTAAGCAGATCAAGAAATTTAGAACAAAGCAGATTACCAGATTGAGAAGGAGAAAGTAGTATGGAATGCCTTTGTAGATGAAGCACAAATGTATGCACATGTGAAGACACTTATGATAGTATAGGAGGAGAATAAACAACTTACTACTGATAATATGAGGTTGACCATGGTGAAAAAACAAAAAAAAAAAATTTTAGAAGAAAGTATCCACTAGTTAAGGGAAAATTTGGTGAGGATTCACCAAGATATGAGCCACCTCACAAGAGCAAAAAAAACCCTCTCTATGGAGGAGGTATGCATCATTAGACAAAAATCAATGATTGAAATCAACATGTTCCAAAATGAGGCAAAGAAACATGAGAAGCTCGAGGAACACTTTTGTGACCAAGTGGGCATGTAAAAATAGATAAAAGAGAAGGAAATCCAAATGGCAAAGGCCGTAATCAACACCATATAAGTACATAATCATGGCTGGTAACCCATTCTAGATAGTTATGCCCTTATCCACCAAGTAGAAGTAAAGAACAAAGACCTATAGATCAAGGACCTAAAAGAGTACATGGGATTGCTAATCTCCATTATGCTAACTTGACCATGTTAGTAATAGGCAAGCTTAGAAATGAGTTAGAACAATAAGTAGTAGTCAGTTACGTACTATATGATAAAGAGTTTGCGAATTGTAAAGATGCCTTGTAGAAACTCCAAGTGGCAAGCTCTAAATTGTAACCAGTAAAGGCTAGCTACCACAAGTAAAAAGATGTAGTAGCAAACTTGGCTAGATGATTATTAGACTACCAAGAACTACATGAAAATTCTAGAGCATTCAAAGAGGAAAGGAGATAGTTTTTAGCTTGGTACATCAAAGAAAATTAGCTATTTCTATAGCTTCCATGCCCATGGGACATGCTGACTCCATCAAACATTGGTTCATTAGCATGGATAGTTCACAATCCTAGAATGGAAGAAGAAAAAATTTAGATGCTCCTAAACTAGTATAGATTTCAAAAGCCTAATGATAAGGGGAAGCAACCAATGGAAGAGCCACCACCACCTCAAACAACATAAGGCTACATCCAGCTCCATCAAATTTTGTTTGTTTTGTCTAGTTGTTATGTCACGAGTCATGTCATTTTTGTAAACTCCACTACAACATCAGAAAGTCATGTATATAAAAGTCAATGTCATATAGATCTACCTCCTAATTTTGTAATGAACTCTATCCTCATTTTATTTTAACTCAAGGATGAGTTTTTAGTCAGTCATGGGGGTATGATAAATTGAATTTCTTCTAGGTCATGATACTAGATATATAGTATCAAAGCTACGATATTGAATCCCTGATATCAGGGCACAAGCTACGATGTCATGTATCCGATATCATAAACATGTGTAGGCCTATAACTGTAACACTAAGGTGCACCATATACAAATAGTTTCATTTCACACTTAGCAAAATTATCTTAGTTTGTTTTCTTAATTTTAGCACTGAGCACTTAGGAGTGTATGCTTGCAATGTGATTTTTAGTAATTGAATGAATTCTTTATTTGAGTCGAATGTACTTATACATGCTTCATGCATAGAAATAAAGATCAAGATTATCCTGCATCATTGCAGTATCACTTAGTCTTTATTACTTACACTTAGAATAATTTTACTATTTCCGCTTAGCTTAATGTTTATTATTTTCATTAGTTTCTAATTTACTTTTTATGAACTTTACTATCCCTATTGTTAAGCAAAATGAGTATGACTGATCTCAAACACTTAAGTATAACTACTTGGTAACCTAGTAGTACTATCACTTGGTATGCCTAGTGGTGTGGTACTTGGTAATCCTAGTATTATTTACATGAAGTCCAAGGTATGAATGGAAGGTTAGGATCGATTGATCAACACATAGGCTAGATTTGATTTGCTTACAATTACTTAAAATTATAAACCTTTACTCTTACCTTATGTTTTCTAGGCAAATTATGGTGAAAACAACATCATTATCATATGCCTCACTGTGAGTTAAACGATATGCAATGATTTTACTAACTCACATGGGAAGATAACAATCGTGAACTCTAACCAATTACTAGAATAAATACATTGCCTTGTCCATGAAATTCGACCAGGCTATGCATGAACACTCATAACTCGTATGGTTGGGTATTGGACTACTCCACTGCTCATTAGTGACCAAGAAACAACATTTGCTATATCCACCACGAGCCTTGGATTAGCATGAATATCAATATAAAGTTTGGAAGCTGTTGTTCTATGCCTACAAAAAGTTTTTCCATGGTAATTCCTATATCAATTCCAACCATGTTTTGGAAAGATGGGATACAAAGGTATTTACAAAAATAAAGGTTCTTATGAAAGTTCTTCTTTTGAGCCATACAGATTAGCATATTATAGAAATCACAACATGAATGGTTGCATGATCTTTTATAAAGAAGATAAGTTTGAATCAGTACAAAGGTTTGAATGGAGTTTAGAAAATATGATTTTTGAAATTCTAGAACTTCAAGTGATGGAAAAGGAGAAACAATCAAGATTTTAGAAAGGTCATATAGCTTTGGCATTCATACTAAAAATCCAATTATCAAGAATATGTGTATGTGTAGTTAACACACATTTGATTGTCAAACCAACATGTCTAGACATCAAACTATGTTAATGAGAAAATTTGAAGAATAAGTTACTCCTAAGCTATATATATCTAGTGCCAATTATCCTTTGTGAAGACTTCAATGCAAAAGTTGGAGGTGGTGTTTATCAATTCTTAAAATGTGGATGTGTAAAAAATTCATTGGAAGATGAACATGATTTGAAGAAGATGTTTCCATCAATTCAACATGTAATTCCATTAGCTAGTGCATATTTTGCTTACTTTGAATCTTTAACAGATAAATTAGATTCTAGAATTTAGGAATAAATGTTGTTTATGAATAATACTCATCAAGAACCACAATTTACCAAATACTAAACTATGATTAATGAGGATGGATCAACAACATTATTCATTGAGACCCTAGATTATATTTGGTACAATGTCTAATTCTTCCAAGTTGCCAAGTTACTAGAGTTGATTTCTAAAGAAGAAGTGGAGAAGAATCTAGGTCAAGCCTTGGCATCCCAAACAAAGATCATTCGATCATATACCACTTATGATAGAATTACAATTACTTCCATCAATTCATAAGGTTGATTAAGATTAGGAAATATCTCACCCTTGCTTTATTTGATAAATTTTATTATTTTCTTTATTATTTAATTTATATTTTAATTAGATAAATAAAATATCTAAGGTAATGAAAGATGGAAATAAATAATTTTTCCTACCTTCACTTGGGTAACCAGATTCGAGTTACACTTTGTGTGATCTTAGTTAGGATTGGTGATTGGTGTTTGGTAGATTTTTAATTCACCTCTTTTCATTATCATAAAAAATAAGGCAAGTATCAAGAAAGTAATATTTATTTTTTCATATAATTTTCTTACATGTGTCTTGTTTGTAGAATAAAAAAGAAAAAACATCAAGTTCAAAGGAGAAATAAAATTATTGGAGCATAGGATCATTAAAGATACATTGGACCTAGAAAAAGATAGTGAACACAAACTCGTTTGAGGATGAATGAAACCTAAGGAAGGTAGATTGTCACATCCCCATTTCCAAATGATGCTACTGCATAATGAAGATTGTGCATCTTCACAAAAAATGTTATTGTTATCATAATAAGACCCAAAAGGATAGTTGTAATTGAGACGTCAAAGGGTGCATTGTAATAATNGTTATAAGCCTAATCATGGTCACAATGCTGGTTTGCCTCTTAGGGGATAGATGTTGAAGAAATAAAACCCCAAGGAATACTCTCAAAGCATGATCAAAATATAGTATTCCACATTAATAAAGCATTCTTTACTTTCTCCTTCTACATTTTCCTATTATTTTCTTTACACATAATGTCAAATGTTACATATATTTGATGTTTAGTATATTTTCTTCTTACACATAATGTCTAATATAATGTATATTTGATGTTTTCCATGACATTCAAGGATGGGACATCACAACAAGCATGTTTTTTGAGGTGATCTTTTAGGATTTGACTTGAGGTATTTTCACCTAGAAATTAGAGGTTGTACTAGCATGGAGTGGTAATGCAAGTAAAGGTGACTAATGGATGCTAGGTGAAGCAAGAGAGGAAGGTGACTAGCTACCCCTCTAGCTAGGTACAGGCCTAACTATAGTGGTAATGCTACATTGCCTCTAAGGGATAGATGCTAAAGAAAGATAATCCTAAGAAATCTTAGAAGCATGACCTAGATACATTATTTATACATTAATTGAGCATTCTTTTTATTTTATTTTTCATTTTTTGTTGTATTATATAAGCACAATGTTAAATATTACATATATTTACTAGTTGACATGACATCTAGAAACAAGATGCCATAGTGAATATACCTTAAAATTTATTTTAAAAAAAGGCTTAGTACATAATAGAAAGTTATATATCCAAATGTGCCTAAAATATTACAAGATGTACTATAATGAAAAACATCATTAGAGGTGTTCCTAAATTGTATCACCTTAACAAGATAGTGTTAGAGCCATTTTATTAAAAGGAAACACCTTTATATAATCTTTTAGAAGCATTTCTATTTTAAAAATGCTTCTAATGGGCCAATCCAAGGAGACCATTAGAGGTTTTTCATTATGAAACAACCCAAGGCCACCTTGAGAATTTTTCCTTAATAAAACACCTTTACTAGATCCTAAAAACTTACCTTTAGAAACATTTTAGAGAAATATCTCTAATTTTTCCTAAGTTGTAGTTAGAAGGCTAGAATGAATATCTTCATAGTGTTCTAGTAAGTTTTTTTAATAAGATTTTTGTAAAACTTTTCTAATAATGTTTAGGAAATACCCTTTTAGAAACAAATAGAGATATATCATGAAAATATCTTTGAATGTGGCCTTCCAACTATATCCTTTATAGCTAAGTAAAGGCAATTTGTAAGGGCTTTAAAAGGTTACTTTCTAAATGGCTTTAAAAGGTACCCTTCTAGAAACTAGTATAGGCCAATTACACTCATTTTGTAAAATGCATCTAATATGTTTCTTTAGAGATATTTTTAAAAGGAACCTCTAACTAAATCCTCCAAGGCTCTTAAAAGGAATTTTAAATAAAGGCATCTAATAAATATTTAAATGTATTTCTAAGAAATATTTTGATTAAATAGATAAAGTTAAAAAATAAAACTTTGAGAAGTAAATAGTTTTTACTTTGGACATTATACTCATTTATATTTTGCTTGTTCTTCTTTCTCCACCATTGAGCTACATTATTCCATCTTATTTTTACCACTATGTCTACTATCTACTCTATCTTCACTAGTTTACCACCATCATATACTTTATTAATTAGTATTTTTAGTACCCTACACTAGTTTGCATTATTGCTTGGTATTTGATCTTGATACCTAGCACTACTATTTTATGCCTTGCATGATTTTTCTTGCCACGAGTGGTAGCATGCATGATTTTCTCTCACCAACCTTGCTACATTGTGCTACCATTTATTGTCTTATTAATAAGCCACGATATCACATACGTGATATCGCATTGGCCCCTGCGATATTGTGGCCCATCGCGAGGTCTATAAATAAAAGGCGGCTTTCCCTTGTTGAATCATCTAGAGTTAGTCCCTTAGCCAAACTATAGTAGTTTTACCATTCCAAAGTTAGAATAATTTCCATGTGCCCGTAGTAGGTGTCTCAAAGTGAACAGATCTTTATTTGAGCAAATTGTACCTAAGCACACATTTGTGTACGGAAATAAAGACGAACTTTCTAATAAACCTTGTAGCATATGGACTAAGATAAATAGGATTTAATTATTGTTTAATGTTTAAATGATTTCCTAGATAATTAAACTCTCTCTCAACCCTTGACCCTCCTAGTTAAGTGCATTCAGTACGACCACTTTGAGCACATGTGTAACGCTTGGTAACCTAGTAACGAGTAGTGTTTAGTAATCCCAGTAGTGTTGCACTAGTTCAAGGTGTGTGTGGAAAGTGGGGATGAATTATAGTGCTAGGATAATTAGAACTTAGTTAATAAATAGTTAATGAAAGTTAGTCATTTAGTCTCTTCACCTTTCCCCTATTAGCATAGGTGTTAAAAAGATAAAAGATATAAAAATCATACACCTGAGGCTTACTTAACCATACAACTGTGACAATACAAGTAAGTCTGGGAAGACAGTCATTGATTAACCTTAAGTGTTCCATTAGGGCACGTAAGCACTTAGTCCTTGGAGTTCGACTGGATCACACGTGAGATGCTTGTACTTATATGGTTGAGTGTAGGGGTACCTCGCCACTCTTCATTGGTGTCGTTGCCAGGGACTTAGTTGTTTGTGTGCTACATAGAACATAGGAGATCATCCATATCATTGGGAGCTAGAACTAACCCTTAGGGTTGATCAAAAGAAAAATAAGACAACAATAACTAGCACACTGAACAAGAAAAAAATGTCTTCATCTTCACACAAAAGCACTTCACCGCCTAGGACTCACACAAAAGACAATCGACGACACAACACACATAACCAAAATCCGCTAGTTCCTTAACAATTCTATGTGGTATATATTCATCATGATGAGTATATACCTGACTTTACCTTTATTCTCCATCAAGATGAACAACTGTGTTGGAGAGACTTGGATGGTAACATAGTATTGCCTCTAGATAGAGCAGCCCCCAACATGCTCCTTCGTTCCCTTGCATGAATAGGCATGTCACAGTTATACATAGAGTATGTTGCATGTGATTAAAGCACAAGGGACTACCATTCCATAAAATCACAATGTCAATAGAACTTGTAACAGGAAAGTTACCATACATCATTGAAGGACAAAGGACCCCATAATGCTCCACCCATCTTAAGAAAAATTAAGGGTGGTGAACCTATTTCAATAAGTTCTCCATGAAATGATGTTCGCCCTCCTAATGATAGTGAGGAGGTGGTGTATTAGAACCTTCACCCCACAATTCACAACCCTAGTTCTAATCCCCACAAACACCAAGTGTTCAATGAGGGAACACAAACACATGATAAGGATGGGCATTCTAATCATCATCATGATCAGGGTTGAGACCACCAAAGAGAAGATAGGAAACATCATCATGGTAATGGTTCTCCTTATTCTTCACCTTCATCATCACATTCACCCACTCCTTATGTATTAGGATGTAGTCATAAGGAACCTAACCATGAGGATAAGGGTAAACAAAATGAGAGACCTCGACAAGAGAGTCGAGAACGAGGACGAGGACATTCTAGAGAATCACGGCATGGAAGAAGGGAAAGTAGGGAACCATGTAGAAATCATAGACGCTATGAAAGAAATGACCATGAAGAACCCCTATTGCAACCTGAAGCATGTTAGACATCATGAAGGCTGTTAGAATACCCACAAGGCACCACAAAGATAGCAGGGTCAAGAGACTAGACATGAATAATATCCCACGATTTAAGGGGGGATACAACGCTGATCCTCAAAATCACTTACAAGAATTTCATGATGCATGTGCCTTGTAGAACATTGAGAATGAATGGAAAAAGCTAAAGTTATTCCCAAGGATATTGGTAAAAGAAATAGAAAGCTGGTACCAGTCCTTGAAACCGAAATCCATTCAAAGGTGGAGTACAATGCTAGAACTATTTAATGATAAGTAACAAACATACTCCCAGGTGTCCAACCTATGAAAGTAAATCCAAGGATGGAAGCAGGGAACTTATGAATCCTTGGATGCTACCATGGGTCGATACTATGCACTGTTACATTGTTGCTTGGGCCATGGTTACTCGTAGCAGGATCAACTACACCATCTCGTAGATGGACTTAGGCATGAAACTAGGAGAACCCTTGGAACATATGCCCAAGGGAGATTATCAGAGATTAGGTCCCATCAAATCCATAGATTGCTAGAGCAAGTAGCTAAGGGAGAAGGAGAGCTATGTAAGAGAGAAAGTGTCGAAGAGTATAACCACAATCCTTCCCTCTGAAGAAGGGGAGTGAGAGTCTTTGAGGAGGAGGAAGAGTCACCACTTGAGGAGATGGTGAATAGGAAAACCTTACCACTCCAAAAATTAACAATAGAAGTGTTAGCAAAGGTAGACCAAATGTGGGACTCCTTGGATAGTAGATTTGAAACTGTCCTCAAAATCATAGAGGAGTCTAAGGAGCGAAGTAGTGACTATGATAGAAAGAAAAAGAGGGATTTGGACCATGCACGTAACAAAGGTAAGGGTAAAATGACCATCACTGAAGAGGTTGTGGATTCTAACATGGAAAATGATGATGGATATGAGATATGCTAGTATGACCATCCTAAGGGATGTTGCCCAATAATTTCACATTTGCATGAGTTTGGGATGTATGCACTTAAACCACAACTTAACAAATGGCAAGCACCCCGACAGTTACCTTATTCCCAAGGTAACCCAAGCTAGTTCCACCAACCATTAATGTATTATCCAAGTGAAACCCACCCACAACCTATTAAGCAACACGAGCAATGGAAATACCCACAGTCATGGGGGATGCCGCCGCCAAGGCAACAATACCCTTACCGGCAACCAGATCCATATGTCTATTATGTGCAATAGCCAATCTCTCCACGTGACTCTGTTGGTCACGTGACTCCAAAACATCACTACCAAGCTTAGAAATATTATAGGACACCTTCTCCTAGGAGAGACACACCACATACATACCATCCTCCAAATCCATCCACAACTCTAATGCTGATAGCTCCATTACCACCTACTCTAGCAATGCAAGGGGAACTCCCCACTCAACCGTAGCAATGCAATGCTACAATAGCTGTAAACCTTCAACCCACTATTGGTTATAACAATCGTATGAGGAGAAGACCTTTCTTTAGAACTAATAGTCCAAACAAGCTCTCACAACCACAAGCGGTTGATTCTCCAAATGCCTCTCCATCAAATAAGGCTTCAGAGCTCCCTTCAAACCAAAAATAGAGCTCAACGCATACAGTTATGTTAATACATACCATCACTAACTGGATCAAGAAGGGCCACCTTCCCAAGAAATTCTCTGATCTTGGAAGTCCCTTAATCTATCTCCAAGTCACTGTGAATGAACCTTGTAAAGCTCTTCTGGACTCAAGTTCTGAAGTAAACTTGATATCACAAGAAATGTATAAAGCCTGGAACCTGCCTCCACTAAAGAAGAGTAATATTCTCTTAGAGCTAGTTGACCAGTCCATCACCATTCCCTTGGGACTGGTTAAGGACATCATTACCACCATGTGTGTGTGGTCATACCCAGCTGATTTCCTAGTGATACAAGTCAACAATGGCAAAGGGGACTTCCTAATAATAATGGGAAGGGCATGGATAAGTACCATGAATGAATGCTTGGGAATCCATGATCTTTCCTTGGAAATATATAAGGAAAACACTTACGGGAAGATCGAGAATAAGAAAGTTCCATGCATCACATATAGTGATACAGGGTGTGATTGCATACAGGAATGTTCAGCATTGCCTGCATGCAACTTGTGTGCACCAGAGGTTAACATACAAAGGTGCCTGTATGTAGCAACCACACAACAAGAAAACACCCAGTGGTTGATAGCTAATCAAGAGAGCAACTCACCAATATGCATGGAACTAACTGAGAGAACAACGTGCATACACATCGAAAGCATAGATGCATTGGAGTATGAGTGTCACCAACTTCCAACCCTTAATCTAAAAACACCAATAGGGGGAAGTTGAAAACTCCTAGAAAATTCAAACGAGTACTTTGATAGGAGAATACTAGTCTGTTTTCAATAGACCAAACCTTATCATGAACCTAGAATGGTCTATTCACATACCACATAGGAGAAAGGATGACCTGGCTCACCATTTCAGATTTCTCCCTTCCAACTCAGTCATGGGAAAGATGGTCATCTATGCTGATCAATCAAGGCCCTCAGTTTCTTTTTAATTTTTTTTTACACATTTTTATTTTACAAATTTCTTTAACTTTTCTTATTCTTTGTTTTGCAACATCGTTCATACTTTTTCTTTTATTTGTGTGTGTGTGTGTGTTTATCCATTTTGTTAGATTTTTCACCTAATAAGTGCTTCTAATGATGGTATGAACTGTATTCCATTGATTGCTAATGTTGGTTTTTACCTTTGAGTTATGATGTTGATACTAAGGTATGGTTCTTTTAATATAATAGGCAATGAGTTCACATCATCCATGCATCCATGAATTTCTATGGTCTCTCTTGGCTTGGAACTGTACAGTCCCTTTTCTTATATAATAAGAACTATTAATGAATTGGTGACTGGGAAGTTTTCAAACTAAGGACTCAAGGACTGAAAAGGCTATGACTTCAAGGGGACTTGATGCATTTGTGTTGGCCATTCTCTTGGGTGCTTGGATGTTTTCTTCTTGAGTTTTTCTTACCATTTCAATGTTACCCCATTATCGGAAAGCTGAGTGAATAAAAATAAAAATAATAAGCATTTGCATAGTGTGGTTCTCATGCAAAAAAGCAAAAAAATAAAATAAAAAAAATAGTGAGAATTCAAAGCACACCCCTTAGACAAAATAATCATCTGGGCTACAAGCACTATTTATGGGATTAAACAGACATGTTTCCTCTAACTAAGACCCTTACTTCCTACTTTCTCCTTTCTTATTTTGTCAAAATGGTGGTGGCTCTTTGACAAAGGCATTCATGTTACTTCAGGTGGATGGATTGGCCAAATGTATTAATGCGAAGTCACTGGATGTGGATTGTTTGAGGCTAGATTTGGAATGAGATCTACTAAGTCATATTAACCATTAATACACAAGGGGTTGTACATCACCTTGTTCTTGAGACTCCATTCCATTCTCTTCTTTCCATCATTCTTCCTCCATTGTTTACCTCATTGTTGGTTGTGTTAGTAGTCTATATTTTGGTTGACACATTGTTTTCTTTTTAGTAAAATCTTGTGGTTAAGACTTTAACTTTTGCTTCCAAATGACATTTCTAGAGCCCATGGACTCTTTGAATGTGGGAATGTTAGGGCATTAAGGGCATGAGCCTGCTTTGGAGAGGACCCATTGGCACTCCTATTTGGTGCATCAGTTAATTTCTTTCCCTTAAAAATTTTTGCAATCAACATTTATTTTGTTCATTACCATCCCTGACATCCATTTTATTGGCATGGTCATTGTTTCTTGTTCTCCATCTTTCTTATTTCTTATTTTTATTCCATTCTATCACTACTGGAGGTTCTCTCTCAGTCATGGGGGTCTTGGTCCAATTTTTTTGATTTTCTCTTAATGCCTACACCTCGGGTAGTTACCAGTATTATATCTCCAGATCCGCATTAGCCATATCACAACTCAACCAATGGAGATTATACTGAGGAAAGGTATCAATTGCATTGTGATTCATTTACCCTTGCCAATATAATACTGTGTTGTGTGTGCAAATGGTAATTGTACACCAATGGATTGGATCTAGAGGAAACACTTGGAATGGACTGGTGCTAGAGCAGTTATGCAAGGAACAAGATTGATGATGTGCTTATGGATAGATAATGAAAAGTGCAATCTTGACATCGGCAGCAATAGATTTCTTATTTTCTCTCTCTTCTCTCTTCTCTCTTAGTTGCCAAATAAGGTTGGATGTCAAATGTGTTTAGTGTTCACTCTTGTCATCATGAACACTAATTTTATCATGTATTGTAATGATGATCCATTCACACATCACCCCATTCACCATTAGTATCATTAGAGTCAATAATCCCATACCTTTCCAATATTTTGTAAGGAAGTTAAGGATGAGTTTTCATTTAGTCATGGGGGTATGATGAGCTGTGATATTGCATTGGGCCCTACGATAGCACATACGTGATATCACAACCCATCGCTGAGTTTATAAATAAGAGGTAGCTTTCCCTTATTCAATCATCTAGAGTTAGTACCTTAGCCAAACTATAGCAGTTTTACCATTCAAGAGTTAGAATAATTTTCATATGTGCACAATAGTAGTCTCAAATTGAATGGGTCTTAATTTCCATGAGGCAAGGTATCAATTGCATTGTGATTCATTTACCCTTACTAATATAAGACTATGTTGTGTGTGTAGATGGCAGTCGTGCACCAATGGATTGGATCGGGAGGAAACACTTGGAATGGACTAGTGTTGGAGTAGTTATGCAAGGAACAAGATTGATGATGTGCTTATGGATGGACAAAAAAAAGTGCAATCTTGGCATTGGCAGCAACAGACTTCTTCTTTTCTCCCTCTCTTCTCTCTTCTCTCTTAGCTGCCAAATAAGGCTGAATGTTAAATGTGTTTAGTTTTCACTCTTGTCGTCATGAACACTAATTTTTTCATGTATTGTAATGATGATCCATTCACATATCACCCCATTCACCGTTAGTGTCATTCAAGTCAATAATCCCATACCTTCCCAATATTTTGTAAGGAACTCGAGGATGAGTTTTCATTCAGTCATGGGGGTATGATGAGCCACAATATCACATATGCGATATTGCATCCATGATATCACATTAGCCCCTGCAATATCGCATACGCAATATCGCAGCCCACCACTAGGTCTATAAATAAGAGGCATCTTTCCCTTGTTCCATCATCTAGAGTTAGTCCCTTACCCAAACTATAGCAGTTTTACCATTCCAGAGTTAGAATAATTTCTATGTGCCCATAATAGGAGTCTCAAAGTGAATGGATCTTTATTCGAGCAAATTGTACCTAAGCACACATTTGTGTATGGCAATAAAGACGAACTTTCTAATAAACCTTGCAGCATATGAACTAAGCTAAATAGGATTTAATTATTTTAAATGTTTAAATGCTTTCCTAGATAATTAATCTCTCTCAACCCTTGACTCTCCTAGTTAACTGCATTCAGTATGACCACTTCGAGCACGTGTGT
>MNCI01030115.1:529023-543019 GCA_015680685.1 Gnetum montanum | reverse complement strand
ATCAAAAGTACATACATTAAAGCATGCAATTAGTGTACACAAGAAATTAATATTCAAAGGTGTCTGTATGTAGTAGCCACAAAAAAAAGGGCATTATGCATGGAACCAACTAAGAGCCTAACATGTGCTTATGTTGAAGGCATGGAAAAAATTGAATAAGTTCATTTCCAAATCTTAGATGAAGATGATGATACCTATTGGGAAGAATTGGAAATCCTTGATAACTTCATGTAGAAGCCTCTAGAGCTAGAAACCTTACTAGCTGNCCATGCATAATGCCCTTTTTTTTGTGGCTACTACATACAGACACCTTTGAATATTAATTTCTTGTGTACACTAATTGCATGCTTTAATGTATGTACTTTTGATGGACCAAATATTTTGCATGCAATTGCACCCATTATTGTTGTATGCAATGCATGGAATACGCTTCTTCTCTATCTTGCCCAATTCGTTTTCTTTAGATATTTCTAGAGATAGGTCCCTTATGTCCATACGTGCATCAATCATGCTTAACCAAGCTCTTCCAATAATGATGGAGAAGTTTCTTTTGCATTTTTCAACCTTGATCACCAAAAAATCAACAAGATAGGACCACCAACAAACTGTGGTTACAATGTCCTCTACTAATCCTAGAGGGATAGTAATTGATTGATCTACCAATTTTAGAAAAATGTTATTCCTTCTTCAGAGGTGGTAGGTTCCAGGCCTTGTAAATGTCATGAGAGATTAGATTAACTTCAAAACTAGAGTCAAGAAGTGCCTTGCATGGCTCATGTCCAATGATCTATAAGTAAATAAGTGGACTTTCTAGGTCAAATCTTTTCATGGGAAGATTACCAGCCTTGATCCAGTTAGAAATAGCATGATTTAGCATCATAGTGTGAATCCGAGGTGGCACTTGGTTTGAAGGGCATTCAAAGGTATTTGATGTAGAGGATGAGGGTGTTAAAGATGCAAGATGATCAACTAGACTAGCTTGTGAGGGTTAGAGAGGACTGTTAGGTCAGAAGAAGGGTCTTTTTCTAGATCGATTGTCTAAACCCCATAGTTGGAAAGCTAATTGTGAATGTACAACCCTCGTAGCATTTCATTGTTGTGGCTATGGAGGAATTTCATCCTACATGGATGAAGTAAGAGGTGACTGGGTTGAAAGCAAATGTGTGTGTGTAGACGGATGCAGAGGATGGTATGGATATGGGTTTTTGCCTTGAGTAGATGGTGAATGTGTTTGATGGCACTTATAGTGATGCTAAAATGGGGTATGACTTGTAGAAATTCTTAGAGAGATGGGTTGCTGAACATAGTACTCGTATGAGTTTGGTTGCCTATAAGGATACTACTACCTTGGCAGTGGCATTCCCCATGATTGTGGTTGGCACCACTATTGGTATTGTTCATAAGGTTTTGGAGGAGCTCCACTTGGGTAGTAAGCTTATTGCTACTAGTGGAACTACCTTGGATTGCCTTGAGGATAAGGAAATCATCTAGGTGCTTGCCTAAATTCTAGTTGAGCATTTAATGCATACATTCCAAACTCTTGTAAGTGTGACAACATAGCACAAAAACCCTTTGGATGTTCATGTTAATATATGTCACAATCAGTTTCATCATTAGAGTTGGTTTCCATAACTTCTTCTATGACAACAGCTTTGCCCTTACCTCTTTGGTAGGCACATGCAACTTCTTTTCACCTTCTGTAGTTAGGATCACTATTTTGCTCTTTGGATTCTTCAATGATCTTCATAGTGATTTGAAGTTTTCCATCCAAAGAGTCCCATAATTTATCAACCTTGGCCAAAATATCAAAAATAGATTTTTGGATGGGCAAGATTTTCCTATTCACCACTTCATCAAGTGGTGACTGCTCCTCGTCACAAAGTCAAGCATCGTATTTTTTGATGGAAGGATCCCTATTATACTCTTTTGCACTTTCCCTTTTTCATAACTCACCTTCTTCCTTTTCTACCTACTCAATTAGCCTTTGGATCTGATGAGCTCTCAGTTTAGACTATCTGCCTTGGGCATACACCCCAAGGGTTCTTCTAGTTTCTGCTCTAAGCCCATCTATGTTGTTGTGAAGTTGTTCCCTCTAAGAATAACCATGGCCAAGGCATTGGTGTAAGAGTGAATAGTATCTACCCATGGAAATATCCAAGGGTTCATATATTCCCTCTTTCCAGCCTTGTATTTACCTTTTCAAATTAGTCACTCTAAAGTATGTTTGATATTTGTCATTAAATAGCTCTAACATGGTACTTCATCTATAGATAGATTCCAACTTCAAGGATCGGTACTAGCTTTCAGCTTCCTAGATGAGTGTCCTAGGGAAAAGCTTGAGTTTCTACCATTCATTTTCTATGTTTTGTAATGCACAAGCATCATGGAAAGCTTGTAGATGTGTCTGTGAATCAGAATTGCATCCCCACTCAAATCTTGGGATATTATTCATGTCTACACACTTAATCCTGCTATCTTTCATATGTCTAGTTGGAATTTTAATTGCCTCTACAATGTTAAGCATACTTTGAATTGATAATAAAGGTTCATCCTCATCACTACATCAATGACATCGATGATGGTTCTAGCCATTTCTTCAACCTTTGTGGCTTTCACAATCATTGTTGTCTCATTGACCACCTTCATCATGATTATTTTGATAGTAGCTTCTATGAGAACTGTTAGATGAAGAGGAATTTTCAAAATCAAATGAAGAGGATGAAGAGAAATATGGACTTTCATCGCCACCACAGTGTCCACCATCACTTTTTCACTTATTACAACCATCATCCTTAGATCCTTTACCATTGTGCTGCTTTCCTAAGTCCTCACCTTGGTTGTCAATTTTTCCTAAACCAAGTTTATGAATAGTGGATCATAGGTTTAGGTTCACACCCTCTTCATTAATAATAGGGAGTGGAGTGTCTTCATGTTAAGAACCTTCAAAGGGAGGATTCTCATTGTCATCTTGATTTATTAGGAATAAGGAATTAGTGTAATGTTTTCCCTTTGTAGCCTCATGGAGCTTCTCCTAACATTGATCTCACTTGCATTGTGTTTTAGTGGGACAATAATTTTGAGTGTCATTTCCATCCACAATGTATTCTTCATTAGGATATGAGATGCCCAACTTCTTAAGAGTTTTAAGTAGCATCCTAGGTACAGATCAATGAGGGGGAAAGATGATGTTTCCTTCCATATCACACCATCGCAGCTGTTCATCCTGATGTAGGATGAAGATGAAGTCTAGCACATACTCATCTGGATGAGTATATACCACTTTGCACTTTTGTGGGACCAATAGTTTGACATCTACATGCTTGTGAGAAGAAGAAGACATTTTCCAAAACAAAATAAAATTATCAGTGTACTTTTATAATTATATGTGTAGCGAGAATGATATTGAGCTTGAGGTTCATACAATGATATTAATGGTATTCACTTAAACCTAAATAGTGCACATTTCAACAAATAAAGTTCCCAACAACAATGCAAATGATGAGCAGCAAGGTACCCCTATGCCTAACCATACCAATCACAAAGCATTCATGTGTTATCTAGTCGAATTCCATGGACTTTATCATTTCCAGTGCACTAGTCTTCTAGGAAGTGAATCTTTCCTTAAGGTTAATTGTTGTCTTCCCAATTACACTTGTGATGTACACTGGTATGGTTAAGTGTAATTGAGGCATCTGATTTTTATCCTTTTGTATTTTTATTTTTTTGGTGCTTAAAGAGAAATAAAGTAGTTGGACTAACTAATTTGATTTAACTAAGTAAAGAATGTCTAACTAGTCCTAATAGAAGCATCCATTCCCACTTCCCATACACATTCTAAACCCATGTATCTATTGCTAGGTGACCAAGTGCTATGCTACTAGGCATACCAAGCGATAACCTACTAGGATTACCAAGCAAATACGTGTTACGCTTGAAGTGGTTGTACTTATGTGTTTAATCTATCTTGCCTAATCACTTCATTAACTTAATTACAAGAAATATTTAATAAATAATTTAAAGCATTAAATAAATAACTAAAAAATTTAAATGCATAAAAAAAAATATTTAATCTATCCAAAGTGTTGCAAGGTTTCTTTAAAAGCTTATCTTTATTGCCACACACACTATCGTGCTCCAGTACAACAATGCTCTAATAAAGATCTGTAGACTCAATGAATCCTACTATGGGCACTCAAGAGGAAAATTCTAACTCTCAAACAAACAAAATACAAAATCTTCACTACTAAAAAATCTGTATTGCCATAAATGCAACTGGTAGATGTGTATATATAGTCAAAAACAAACATTGTGTTGATGGGAGCCTCATTGACATAGGATATGATGCATCAACTAGGCCTCGTTAATGAGGCCTAGTCGATGAGGCCTCATCAATGCAACCAACCAAAGTACAACTCATCATCTATCAACCAAAAGGATATGTCATCAAAGAAAATGAAAAAAGAAGTATGTAAATTAAAGAAATCCCTATATGGTTTAAAACAAGCTCCTAGTACTTGGTTCCATAGGATCAACACATACTTACTCAATAAAGGATACTCATCTTGCATGTTTGAATCAACATTGTATTATAAGTATAAGAAAAGATCTTTTATCATAATCTCTCTGAATGTTGATGATCTTATATTTACAATCATAAATAATAGCCTAATAGAAGACTTTAATGCAAACATAAAGAATAAATTTGAAATGAAAGATCTACATGGACTAAGATATTTTGTAGGAATACAAGTTAATTAAGATAAGTGAATTAAGGTTAATTAAACTAAGGGTGGTGCCTCCATTCTAGAAAAATACAAAATCAAGGTAAAAATCATCAAATTTTCTCTTACATAAAATCAAAAACTAAAACACAAGGATCACACAACTCTAGTAGCTATTGCATTATATAGAAGCATGATTGGAGCACTAAGGTTTCTTTTTCATCCAAGACCAAATTTATAATTTTCCACCTCTCTCTTATATAGATATATACAAGGACCAAGACTATCTCTTTTTAATGCCCTTATTCACATACTTAGATATGTAAAAGGAATGTTGATTAGGAAGGAGATCAAAAAGATAGAAAATCTACATTAGGAGTAATAATTTTTCATGGAAAAAAGGTGATATATTAGAAATTAAAAAATTAAATATCAATTAGTATTTAAAATTATAAAGTAGAATTTATTACTATGGAAAAATGCACTCAACACATTTTGTGGTTGAAGAAGCTCATGATACATCTTGCATTTCATGTAAATCTTTTCATCAATCTCTATTATGATAATACCTCAACCATACAACTCTTATATGAACATGTCCTTCATAAAAAATCAAAGCATATAGATATAAAATACTACTTCATTAAACAAGAAGTAAATATTGGAAATATCATACCAATGCACATGAATACTAATGAACAATTATTAGACTTACTAAATCTCTTCTTCAGTATAGGCATGAACATCTTTGCTATAATATAGACATCAAGAAGACAATAACAAAAGAAGAAGAAGTATGCATTGTGCACCAAAGAAGGAATTGTTAGATCTAGTACACAATGCTTCATCATTTCCAATAAGAAGACAAAAATTCAAAGAAAAAATTTTCTTATTTTTCACTTTATCAAAGTCCAATATATTTTTTAAAAATTCATGAATTCATGGACAAATGTACTTTTTTTTACCCCAATTTATCCTTATTTACTTTAATTTTCTTATGTTTTTCTATGAGAAATGACACCTCAAATCATCTTAGAATGGCATCAATCATTCTCTTTAAATTCCAAAGCCATTGATAATTGTAATGATCTTTTTTGAAAGAAAGAATTGGTTATGAATTTTTACCAAAAATTATCTTGTTCTTGCAACTATTCATATTTGATAAAGCTCATGTTTCTCTCCATCAATAATCTATCTTATTACCAAACTAAGTTTCTAATATAATTTCAACAATTTAAGTTAACATGTGCATCATCACATGTCATCATTGTCATTAATTCTAACAGATTTTATCTCAAACTGAGATTTGCATCTTACCTTTCAAAAATGCATCACAATTGATGAGTGGAGAGATACCCCTATACTCAACCATACAAATACGAGCATTTTCACACATGATCTGGTCAAACTCCATAGACTAAGTGCCTACACGCCCCATGGAACACTTAGGGTTAATTATTCATTGTCTTCCCAGACTTGTAGTTGTCACGGTGTATGGTTAAGAAAGTCTGAGGTATATGATTTTTATGGTCTTTTATGTTTTATCTCTTCTATACTAATGAGAAAAGGGTTGAGAAACTAATGACTAACTCTAACTAATGAACTAAGTCTAAGTTACCTAGCATCAACATCCGTTCCCACTTATTGTACACACCCTGAACCTATGCAACCGTGGCTACCAAACGCTAATCATTACTGGAATCACCACGCGTAATGCACATGCTCGAAGTGGTGATACTGAGGCACCTAACTAGCCTAAACATGATGAGCATCTGTTCCTTGACTATCTGTATACATCCATAAATGCTCATAATCAAGTTGTACTCATCCAGTACTACTAGAAGATAAGGGTAAGAGAGAATCTAATCAAGATGAGCATCCATTCCTTGATTATCCATACACATCGTTAAATGCTTGTAATCAAGTCGTACTCATTATGTACTACTACAAGTAATAAATAACATGTAAGAAATAACAGGTAATAAAATCCTATTCCATGCACTGCAAGGTTTATCCAAGAAGCTCATCTATATTGCCATACACAACTTGCGTTTAGGTACAATGTTGCTCGAATAAAGATCTGTTCACTTTTAGGACTCCTACTGCGGGCACATGGAAAATATTCTATCTCTGGAGTGATCAATCTGCTAGAGTTTTCCTACTTCTAGCCTAGGAGAAAATAAGGGGAAGCCACCTCTTATTTATAGATATGATGGTGCACCACGATATCGCATATGCGATATCATAGGGGAAGATGCAATATTGCATACGCGATATCGCGAGGGATGCAATATCGCGACGGCCATGATATCGCGTATGCGATATCGCGTCCCATCAACAATGAAGATCAAAAGTCATCATCAAATTCCTCAATTAGTTTCTATCAAAATTCATAGTTCATTAGTTCATGCTACCACCTTAGTATCATTTGCATCTCTTTGTGAAATCAACCATCCAATTTGTTGAAGTTCTATGTTCTATTTTTAGTTCATGTATTAATTTGGATATTAATTTTCTATAAGATTTAATAAAAATTATAAATGTTATTATATGTATTTCTTTTTACAAGCATTAAGGTTTCACTATGTTATTTCTATGGTTATGATTTTTATTAAATCATTCCATTATATTATTATCTTTTATTATTATTATTGTGTTCACTTTAAAATCCAATTTTTTTAATTATTTCACTCCATTATCTTTTATGACTTTTTCTTTCACTAAATGTTTTAACCCCTTTTATTTAGATATGACATTTCCTTATCTTTTCTTTATTTCATAACATTGTCTAACCTAATTTAGTTTAAGGGATGTTACACAATCCCTTATGAGACAAGTGTAATGTCATACATGCATATTTGTATCACAATATCTTGTGAGATAGGAGTAATGTTCACACTCACATATAATGTCATAATCCCTTATGAAGCATTTGTTGTTAAGGATTTGGTATGCTTCTCAAGCTCAACATTCTAAGGATCTATATGATATACATCATGGTTATATATTATCAGTACCATGGTGATGTCACTATCAAGATGCTATGTACACATTTAGTAAATTATCTATGTTAATTATTAGTTAGTTAATTTTTAATAAATAGTTGTGTATTTTCAAATCAAAATGATGATTACAATGGATATATAAATACTCATAAGAAATCATAAGTGTATGAAAGTGTAAACTACAATCTAAGATAAGCTCTAAGTGTGGACCTATTCTATATCTCAAATAAGTTCTTATTTTACCAAATTGTTCACTTTGTTATATTTCATTTTCTCTATGATTTTTACAGCACTACGATGTTTGTATTCAATCTATTAATCTCACATTAAATAATATTAACATAATTANGAGGAAGCGGAGGGAACGAGAGAGAGAGGGGGAAAGGGCTAGGGGTGAGTCGACAGCTGGTGGCAGGCACACCGGGGCAACTCCAACTCATGGAGCATGTCTAGAGTAGCCCGATGATCCTCCGTGTCGACGAAGTTCGCGGCCTGCTGGAACCTCTGCAGAAGAGCCTTGCGCCCGCGTCGATCCGACGACGAATCCCCCGCATCCGGGTGGAGTCTAGCAGACGTGCGGTGGATGTGCCTTCTAAGCTCCCCGCAGGAGCTCTCACAATTAATACCAAGGATGGTATATGGGCAGCGTCCCCCCCTAAGCCACTGACGGGCACTCTGCTGATGCGCCCGATCGAGCTGCCGCTGCCGCTGCAGCTCCTCCTCCTGCAACCGCTCCTGCTCCTCCCGGGCTGCCACCTCCCGGGCCTGCCGATCCGCCTCCTCCTGCCGCAGCTCCTCCCTGAGCCGATCTCGGAGATCATCCGTGATCTGGGCACGCAAGGTCTCCATCGCCAGCGTATGCTGCCTGTTCAGCTGCTGCGCCTGCTCCCAGAGCTGGGTTTCGTGGTCGGCCCGCCATTTGGCCAGTGTTACAGCCCACTGAGCCTCTGCCGACCGCTGCTCCGCCACCCTGGCAGCAGCAACCTCCCGCCAAAGCTGTGCCTCCCACTGCGGGGGGGCGCCGGGGGGGTCGGGCGAGAGGGCATGATTACAGCGAGAACGGCGGCCCCAGGAGAGACGAAGAGTAGCCAGCCGCCGAGGAGTAGGGGAAGGGGGAGAAACTGGGGGGAAATAGGGGGAGGGGCAACACGATGCCCCCTAGCGGGCGCAGTGGACGGGCCCGGCGCCCCCTGCACCCCCGCCCCCTTCCACAGAGCCAAAATAAGCCCCGACCGGCGACCCCACCGCTAGAGGCAAAGAGCTTTGAGGAAGAAGCGCGGCAGGTTAACCCGGGTGCCCTCCTGCAAGCACCGCAGGAAGGTGAAATGCAGCCCCTGGAGCTTGGACACGTTGCCCGACTGCACAAAGAAGCGCTCAACCAGGACGGCCGCGTGAGCCCAGAGCTGCAGGAGGGAGGTTCGAGGAACCTGGCGACTCTGCGTCCTCGGGGAAAGGCCATGGAAGAAAACCTCCAAGTTATGGAGGCCACGGGAAGTAGGCAAGATGGTCTCCCCAGTGGCCGGGACCCCCAGGTAGTTGGCCAAATCAGCCTCTGTCAGGCGAATAACTCGGCCACGGAAGAAGGTTTGATCGCCGCGCCAGTTGGTAAAGAAGGAATTGTCAGACAGGTCAGGGTCCCCGACCAGCCGCGGCAGCAGCACATCCCATCCGCACTGGCAAACCATCTGCCACAGCTCCCCATCCGCCTGGAAATCCGCGCAGCCAGGCTCAAACAGCGGCGTCTTCCCCATCGCGGCCACCGTCTCGCACCACGCCCGGCGCGTCTGCAGAATTAGCTGCTGAGGGGAGGGGGTAGCCACCTGCGAGAACACGGTGTAGTTCCGTGCCTTCCAGGCGAGCCAGAGTAAAAGCATCGACCAGGAATCGCTATCAAATCGCCGCGGAGGAGGTCTTCTGCATGCGCACCATGTGGCGCGCATGCAGGGGCAATCATAAACAAAGTGGTTAAGAGTTTCAGGGGCGTGGCCACACCGCGGACACATGGGATCCTGTAAAACGCTGCGCTGCTGCAGGAAGACACGAATGGGGAGTGCGGCGGACTTCAGCAGCCACAAGACGATCTTCACTTTTTCGGGGAGCCGCCCGTGCCAAACCGCCATCCAACCGTCCTCAGGAGGGTATTTATGGGCCAAAAGGGCACGAGGCTCGAGGTGGAGCCAGTCCCTGTCCAGCATCCACCGCGCGTGCTGGCAAAGAGACGACCAAGGCCTCGAGACGTGCGAGCCGGAGATCCAGGGCGTGTACTCCCGTCGCACGATACAGCCCCACTGACTACACTCCCCCCGAGCCCGAGAAAGCCGATAGACCAGCCGCTGCTGCTCCATCACACACTCGTCCTCGAACGTCGTGACCCCCAGTCCCCCTGCCATACGAGGCCGGGCCGCGCAGTGCCAATTGACCAGGTGGAGTTTGCTCCCCCCTTTGCCCCCCCCCCCTCCACAGAAAACCGCGAATCCAGGCGTTGATCAGGTGAATGATGGTCGCGGGGGGGACGGCGACCGCTGCCACAAAGCACGTGGTGGCCGCAAGGATCCCAGTGGCCACGAGGAGACGGCCTTTGCGCGTGAGGAAATGGTTGGCCCAGTGATTGATGCGGCGCTCAAGCTTGGCCAGGAGGGGGGTCCAGGAATTGGTCCGCCCCCACTGGAGCAGCGGGATGCCCAGGTACATGTCGGTTTGCTTCCCCGGTTGCACAGCCAGAGTCTGGGTCACCCGACGCTGCATCTGCGGGTCCACATTAATGAAGTGCGCCGCCGACTTGGTGCGGCTGATTTCCAGGCCTAACTCGGCGGCCAACCGGGACAGAGCCAAGTTGATGCACTGGGCCTGTGGGACCGCAGCCCGGAAAAGAAGCATGGTGTCGTCCGCGTAGTGCTCAACGCGGCAAGCCACCCCCGCAATGTCAAGGCCCTCCACCCCTGAGGCGCGACAGTAGGACTGCATGAGGTCCATGGCGATGATGAAAAACAAAGGGGACAGGGGGTCACCCTGCCTCAGGCCACGACCAGGGGAGGAGAACCCCCAAAGCCGTCCCCCCACGTCAAATGAAAACCCGGTGGAGGACTAGAGATGCACGCACAGCCGGATAAACCCATGGTCGAAGCCTTTCCTAAGCATGATATCACGAAGAGCCTCCCAACTAAGCGTGTCATATGCCTTCGTGATATCCAGCTTGAGACAGAGTCCTGGAAACCCCGTGGTGCGGAGGGAGTGAATGACCTCCTGCATAAGAAGGACCTGGTCCTGGAGGGTCCTACCCTGGACGAATCTACAATGTTTGTATTAAATCTCTTAATCTCACATTAAATAATATTAACATAATTATTTATTAATTCCTTTGACCTTATGATTATATAGATCATATAAAACTTATAAGTGTAATACATCATAAATGAAAACATAAAATGAAAATGGCTTCTCAATTATGTTCTCAATGGTCCAATACCATGTTGTACAAACAAGATTAATAGTAAATCATATAGCATCATCATACATGATATGTTTATTTAGGAATTAAAAAAAATTAATTAGGTTTTATCCCATGATTCAATAATAAAGTAGGAAAATTTTTCTCCAATTTGTAGGGACCTTTCTTGGTAACTCAATCTTTGGAAAATGGGATTTATCACCTAGCTAACCTAAATGGCCATAAATCTCTACACTCTACCAACTACTTGAATTTTAAATAATATTATTTACAAGTGAATTTCTTTCTACCTCATTAAAAACATTGCTTCTGCTTATTTTTCCTACCTAGTTATGCTCTAGGATTAAGATAAGAATTAGGTGATTAATTTTCTCCCATGAGAATGCGTTGAGCATTGAATGGTATAGGAAGAGTATAATTTTTATTTAACTTTTGTTCATGGGATTTAGCCATGTCCCCTTTTCTATAACATAGTACCATATCATCCTTGGTGTATTGGCGATGTTTCATTTTTTTCCTTTCATCCATCTTTTTACCCTTTCTTTTATTACAATTATCATTGTCTACTATAGATATAAAATAACTAACATTGCAACTTCAAATTTTTCTCATCCATCATGGTAAAAAATCCTTAAAATTTTTGCAACATATATTATAAGTAGGCTCAATTTATGTTCTTTAATATATTGCTTAATGGATACTTCTCAACTTGAGTAATACCCATGAAAATGGGGCACTATTGCATCCACAACTTTACTCATCAACCAATTGAAGTTCTTAGCATTCACTAATACCTAAACACACCAATTCTTCCTATTTCATTTGATAGAATAAATTATTTTTGAAATATATTTATAAAATAATTGTCAAAAATCAATGATTAAAATAAATTTCTACTTAAGCTTAAATTTGACATTAAGAATAATGGTCAAAATTGATTTTTTCATCAATTTCTACTTCAATTCCAAATCAACATTAAAATAAATTATCAAAATTAATGAGTGGTGATGTACCCATACACTCAACCATACGAATACGAGCATTACACATGCAATTTGGTCAAACTCCACAGACTAACTGCCTACATGTCTTATGGAACACCTAAGGTTAATCAATCATTGTCCTCCCAAGCTTACTTGTATTTTTCACGGTTGTATGATTAAGTAAGCTTGAGGCATGTGATTTTTATATCTTTTATGTTTTTATCACCTATGATAATGAGGGAAAGGGTGAAGAGACTAAGTAACTAACTTTAACTAACTAAGCCTCAATTACCCTAGCATCAGTATCCATTCCCACTTGCTGTTTAACACCCCAAACCAATGGAACACTACTAGGATTACCAAATGCTATTCGTTACAAGGATTACCAAGTGTAACACATGTGCTCAAAGCGGTTGTACTGAATGCACTTAACTAGGAGTTAAGGGTTGAGAGAGATTAAGTCCTTAAGAAATCATTTAAACAATTAATAATAATTAAATTCCTATTTAGCTTAGTCCATGCATTGCAAGGTTTATCCAAAAGTTCATCTCTATTTTTGTACACAATTGTGTGCTTAGGTACAGAATTGCTCGAATAAAGATCCTTTCACTTTGGGACTCCTACTATGAGTACATGGAAATTATTCTAACTCTAGAATGGAAAAATGGCAACAGTTTGGCTAAGGTCTAAATCTAGATGAAGAAACAAGGGAGAGCCACCTCTTATTTATAGAACTGGTAGCAGGCTATGATATTGTGTACGCGATGTGATATCATGGCCCATGCAATATCACATCCCATCATATCCCCATGACTGAATAAAAACTCATCCTTGAGTTTCTTACAAAATATTGGGAAGGTATGGGATTATTGAATTGAATGGGACTAATGATGAATGGGATGACATGTGAATGGATCATCATCACAGAACATGACAAAACTGGTGTTCATGACAATAAGAGTGAACAATTTATACATTTGACATCAGGTCTTATTTGGCAGCTGAGAGAGAAGAGAGAAGAGAGAAGAATTCTACTGCTACCAATGCCAAGATTGCATCTTTCATTGTCCATCTATAAGCGCTCCATCAATCTTTCTCCTTACATAACTACTTCAGCACTAATCCATTCCAAGTGTTCCCTCTAGGTCCAATCTGTTGTTGTATCATTTCCATCTACACACACAACATAGTCTTATATTAGCAAGGGTAAACAAATCACAATGTAGTTGATACCTTGCCCCAGTGTAAGGTCCATTAGCTGAGTTGTGGTATGGCTGATGTGGATTCTAGAGATATACTAATGATGACTACCAAGGTGTAGGGGTTAGGAAAAAATCAAAAAAATTGGACTAGGACCCCCATGACTAATCGGGAACCTCTAGTAGTGAAAGAATGGAGAAAGAGAAGGAATAAGAAGGATGAGGAAAAATAGAAAACTGTAACATCGATGAACTGGATGTCAAGATGGAAATGAACAAAATAGAGTTGATTGCAAAAATGTTAAGGGAAAGAAATTAACAGATGCACCAAATAGGAATGTTAGTGGATCCTCCCCAATGCAAGCTCATGCCCTTAATGCCCTGACAATCCCACATTCAAAGAGTCTGTAGGCTCTAGGAATGTCATTTGGATATAAGAGTTAAAGTCTTAACCATAAGAATTTACCAAAAAGAAAATAATGCATCCACTAAGATATGGACTACTAATACAACTAGCAATGAGGTGACAAATGGAGAAAGAAGGATGGAAAGAAGAGAATGGAATGGAATCTCAAGACAAGGTGATGTACAGCCCCTTGTATATTTAATGATTAATGTGACTTAGTAGATCCCATTCCAA
>MNCI01030115.1:420662-528836 GCA_015680685.1 Gnetum montanum | reverse complement strand
TTTTTTTTGTGTTTTTGCATGAGAACCATACCATGCAAAGACTTATTATTTTTATTTACTCGGCTTCCCGATAATTGGGTAACGTCAAAACAGTAAGAAAACTTAAGAAGAAAACATCCAAGCACCCAAGAGAATGGCCAACACAAATGCATTAAATCCCCTTGAAGACACACCCTTTTCAATCCTTGAGTCCTTCCTTAGTTTGAAAAATGCTTAGTCACTGATTCGTTGATAGTTCTTATTATTGAGAAAGGTGACTGTATAGCTCCAAGCCAAGAGAAACCATATAAATTTATGGATGCATGGGAGATGTGAACTCCTTGCCTGTTATATCAAAAGAACCATACCTTAGTATCAACATCGTGACTTAAAGGTAAAAACCAAACATTAGCAGTCAATAGAAAATAGTTCATACCATCATTAAGAGCACTTATTGGGTGACAAACCTAACAAAATGGATAAAACACACACATACACATACAAATAAAAGAAAAATTATAAATGACATTGTAAAAAAAACAAGAAAAGTTAAAGAGATTTGTAAGACAAAAATGTGTAAAACAAAAACTTAAAAAGAACTAAGGGACCCAAATGATCAGCATAGGTGGCCATCTCCCCCATGATTGAATTGAAAGGGAGAGATATGAAATAATGAGTGCTTATTTAAATTTTTTAGAAGTGTCCAACTTCTCCCAATTGATATTTTTAGATTAAGGTTTGGAAGTTGGTGATGCTCATATTTCAATGTATTTATGCTTTCGCTATGGTTGCAAGTTGTTCCCCCAATTAGTTCCATGCATATTGGTGGGTTGCTCTCTTGATTAGCTGCCAACCACTAGGTGTTATCTTGGTTTATGGTTGCTACATATAGGCACCTTTGTATGTTAATTTCCTAAGCACACTGGTTGCATGCAGGAGATGCTGAGCATTCCTCCATGTCATCACCCTCAGTATCACTGTATGTGATGCATGGAACTTTTTTTTTCTCTATCTTTCCATAAATGTTTTCCTTAGATATTTCCAAGGAAATATCACAAATTCCTAGGCATGCATTTATCATACTTAGCCATGCCCTCCCCATTATAATTGAGAAATCCCCTTTATTATTATTGACTTCTATCACTAAGAAATTAGCTGGGTATGACCAATCACACATAGTGGTAACAATGTCTTCCACAAGTCCTAAAGGGATAGTGACAGACTAGTCAGCTAGCTCTAGTTGAATATTTCTCTACTTGACTAGGGGTAGGTTCCAGGCTTTATTAATTTGACTCCAGAACTTCAGTCAAGAAGAGCCTTATGTGGTTCGTTCCCAGTGACTTGAAGGTAGATTAAAGGACTTCTAGGGTCAAAGAGTTTCCTGGGAAGGTGGACAACCTTTATCTAGTTAGTGATGGTATGTGTTAACATAACCGTGTGTGTTGAGCTTTATTGTTGGTTTGAAGGGAGCTCCGAAACCTTTCTTAATGGAGGAGTGATCATAGACTCAATCACTTGTGGTTGTGAGAGCTTTTTTGGACTATTGGTTCTAAAGAAGGATCTTATTTTTGTATGGTTGTTAGAACTAGCAATGGGTTGAAGGTTTACAACTCTCGTAGCATTACATTGCTACGGTTGAGTGAGGAGTTTCCCTTACATCATTGGAGCAGGTGGTAGTGGAACTATCAGCATAAGAGATGCAGATGGATTCGTAGGATGATATGCATGTAGAGTGTCTCTTCCAAGAGAGGGAGTCTTAAAATACTTCCAAACTTGGTAGCACCATTGTGGAGTCATGTGACCCATAGAGTCACTTGGAGAAACCAGCTGTTGCACGTAATAGCCATATGGGTTCGGTTACCAGTGAGGGTATTGTTGCCTCAGAGGTGGAATCCCCCATGTCTATGGGTATTGTCACTGCTGGTGTTGCTTGATAGGTTATGGCGGAGTTCCACTTAGATAATATGTTAATGGTTGGTCGAACTACCTTTGGTTAGCTTGGGGATAAGGTAACCTTTAGGGTGCTTGTCATTTGTTAAGTCTTGGGTTGAGTGTATACACCCCAGACTCTTATAGATGTGAGATTATTGGGCAACATCCTTTAGGATGGTCATACTAGCATATTTCACATCCACCACCATCATTCGTTTTGGAATCCACAACCTCATCGACGATAGTCATTTTTCCCTTACCCTTGTTATGTGCATGGTCTAAATCTCTCCACTTTTTCTTATCATGATCACTACTTTGTTCCTTTGACTCCTCTACAATTGTTAAAATAGTTTCGAATCTACTTTCTAAGGATTCCCACATTTGATCTACCTTAGCTGAAACTTTGGTTGTTAACTTTTGAAGTGGTAAGGTTTTTCTATTCACCAACTCTTTGAGTGGTGACTCATCCTCCTCCTCATAGAATCTTACCCCCTTCTTTTAGAGGGAAGGATCAAAGTTATATTCTTCTATGCTTTCTATTTTCCATAGCTCTCCTTCTTCCTTAGCTACTTACTCTAAAAATATATGAACTTCATGGGACCTAAGTTCAGATAATCTCCTTGGGCATATGTCCCAAGGGTTCTCCTAGTTTCATGTCTTAGCCCATCTATGAGCTGGCGTAGTTGATCCCATTGTGTGTAACCATGGCCTAGGCAATGATGTAGCAATGCATAATATTGGCCCATGGTAGCATCCAATGGTTCGTGATTACCCTACTTCCATCCTTGGATCTTCTTACACAAGCTGGACACTCTGGAGTATGTTTGGTATTTATCGTTAAACAATTCTAGCATTGTACTCCACCGTCTAATGGATTTCGGTTCTAATGACTAGTACCAAATTTCTGCTTCTTTTATGAGTGTCCTATGGAAAAGCTTTAACTTATGCCACTTATTTTCAATATTCTGCAAGGCACAGGCATCGTGGAATGCCTGTAAGTGATTTTGCATATCAGCATTGTAACCCCCCTCAAAACGTGAAATATTATTCATGTCTAATCTCTTGATCTGGCTATCTTTCTAGTGCCCTGTAGGTATTCTCACAGCCTCCATAATATCTAACATACTCCAGGTTGCTAGTAGGGGCTCATCATGATAATCTCTCTCATGACATCTATGATGCCTACGTGGTTCCCTACTTTCCCTTCTTTCATGCCTTGATTCTCTAGAATACCCTCATCCTCGCTCTCAACTCTCTTGTTGAGGTCTCTCATTTTGCTTATCTTTATCTTTATCCTCACAGTTGTGCTCTTTGTGACTACATCTAGATGTGGAAGGAGAGGGTGAATGATGCAATGAAGGTGAAGAAGAAGGGGAACCATCGCCATGACGATGTTTCTTACCTTCTCTTTAGTGGCTATGGCCCCGATCATGATGATGATCAGAATGCTTACCCTTATCTTGTGCTTGTGTTCCCTCAGTGAACACTTGGTGTTCATGGGAATCAGAACCAAGGTTGTGTATTGTAAAGCGTATGTTCTGATACCCCACCTCCTCACTATCATTAGGAGGGAAAACATCATTTCATGGAGAACCTATTGAGATAGGTTCACCACCCTTAATTTCTCTTATGATGGATGAAGCATTACAGGGGCCTTTGCCCTTCAATGATGTGTGGTGACTCTCCTACCACAAGTTCCATTGACGTTGTGCTTCTATGGGATGGTAGTCCCTCATGTTGTAATCACATGCAATGTACTCAGCGTATAATTGTGACATGTCAATTCATGCAAAGGCACGAAGGAGCATGTTGGGGATGGCTCTATCTAGAGGCAACACTATGTTACCCTTCAAGTCTCTCCATCACAGTTGTTCATCTTGATGGAAGAAAAAGGTAAAGTCAGGTATATATTCATCATGATGAATATATACCACACTAAATTGTTGAGGAACTAGTAGTTCTTGGTTATGTATGTTGTGCCACCAACTATCTCTAGTGTTGGTCCTAGGCAATGAAGTGCTTTTGTGTGGAGAAGAAGATATCTTAGTTTAGTTCAGTGTGTTGTTTGTCATTATGTTACTTTTTGTATGATTAATCGTAAGGGTTTGTTTAAGATTCCCAATGATGTGGATGATTTCCTATGTTGTACTTACTACAAAAACAACTTAGTCCCTAGAAACAATGCCAATGATTAGTGGCGAGGTACCCCTACACTCAACCATATGAATACGAGCATTACACATGTGATCTGGTTGAACTCTGCAGACTAACTTCCTACACACCTTATGTAACATCTAAGGTTAAAAAATCTTTGTCCTCCCAAGCTTACTTGTATTTTTCATGTTTGTATGGTTAAGTAAGCTTGAGGCATGTTATTTTTATATCTTTTATGTTTTTATCACCTATGCTAATGAGGGAAAGGGTGAAGAGACTAAGTAACTAACTTTAACTAACTAAGCCTTAATTGCCCTAGCATTAGTATCCGTTCCCACTTGCTATTTCACACCTTGAACCAATACATTGTTGCTGGGATTACCAAACACTATTCCTTGCTGGGATTACCAAGCATAATGCACATGCTCAAAGCGGTCGTACTGAATGCACTTAACTAGGAGTTAAGGGTTGAGAGAGATTAAGTCCTTAAGAAAGCATCGAAAAAATTAACAATAATTAAAGTCCTCTTTAGCTTAGTCCATGCACTGCAAGGTTTATCCAAAAGTTCATCTTTATTTCCGTACACAATTGTGTGCTCAGGTACAGAATTTCTTGAATAAAGATCCATTTACTTTGGGACTCCTACTACAGGTACATGGAAATTATTCTAACTTTGGAATGGAAAAATGGCAAGATTTTGGCTAAGGTCTAGATTTAGATGGAGAAACAAGGGAGAGCTACCTCTTATTTATAGAACTAGTGGTAGGCTGCAATATCACGTATGCGATATTACACAGAAGGATGAGATATTTCAGCCCATGTGATATCATGTCCCATCAAACATCTATTTCAATTTTAACCTAAAATTAACACTAATATTACCAAGTAATGTAAATTTCTTCCTTTTTTTGTTTCAATGCAAAATGCATGTCAAAAATTAAGTTCAACATGGGTTTAAACATCAATTTGAAACCTTTGTTGAAATTAATATCAAATGTCACACTTGCTAATCATTATGCATTACAAATTCCCTAGGGTGCTAACTAATGTCTCCTATAATGTATAAATAGGAAATCTAAATTGTATAACCAAGGATTTTTTTTCATTTCTTTTTCACGAAATATTTAGCAACCCTTACCAAAATTAAGGTATATTATCATTAACTATAATTTCATTAAGAAATTTGATCCCAACATTGCTTTGATAGACTTCAATTTCTTCTTCAGCTTTAACTTTGATGTTCAATTTTGACTTCCTTCAATTTCTTCATCCCTTAGTGGATTAACTCTTGGCACAACCCAAGATTAAGCAATAGAATTGAAGTAATAAAAGATATCTTATTCTATATTTTTCATAGTCATGCTTTCCTTTAGCTCTCACTAGTCTTTCCATCTCATGAGTGTACTTCATTTGACCTAGATCTTACATTTGAACAGTAACTACATGCTTTATATCCTAGACTTCTTTTTTATGAAAGGAGCCTTTTCATCTAAATAAATATAATTTTATTTAATTTAAATTTCATAAAATTTTACTTTTAAATTTGTGTTCCCTTACTTTACTTTGATTTCAAGGCTTAACCTTCACATCATAAGGGTACTTTGCCATGGCATTCAGAAACAGGAAGTCACACTAAGTCAAGGAAAAAAAGGCTTGCCCTTTTTCATGCATATACTACCAACTTTTTAACATGGAGCAAGACTTACTTGAAATGAAAATCATCTTTCTACACATCATAGTAAGATAAGTAGGTAGAAATTTGAAGATACTCATTCCTTCATCCCCAAACTTATGTTTCCTACTTAAAGTTACAATTCCAAAAACTATGTTTCCTACTCAAAGTCATAGTCAAGAATATGTGCTTCCTACTTGGAGTCATAATAGAAAGTTGTGCTTTCTACTTGAAGTCACTATCAAGAATATATGCTCCATACTTAAAGTTACTTGTTCAATTCTCTCTCCCCACACACTCACCCACGTATGTTTTTTCTTTCCTTTTTGTAAGAAGGATCAATCTAACAAGGAAGGTGCAACACCAGACTAGTCATGTTTCACTCTCCTTAATACATGCTATCTTATTTCAACATCAAATCATCCATCTTTCACTAAGGTAGTTAATCCTCATGTACCAACTAGATGAAACCCAAAATTTTTATCTCTTTCTCTTGATCATCCTTGTTGAATAATATCAATAGAACATTAGGCTAGTTTGCATTCCCTAGTCCATTTGAAAGGTATGTCCTTTTTCATTAGTTTAACCAATGGCTTTGCAACCTTAGAAAAGTTCTCAATAAAGCATCTGTGGTAGCTAATGTATCCAAGGAATGATCGAATATGTATTATAGTTTCTGGTTGATGGGTAATTCCTTGGATAACTTTGATCTTTTTAGGCTCTACCTCTATCCTTGTTTGTGAGATCTTATGCCCTAATACTACATCTTTTTAGACCATTAAATGGATGTTTTGCTAGTTGAGCCTTAAATTGGTTTCTACATATCACTTTAGTACTTTCTCTAACTAGTCCAAGGCTTGATCAAAGTTCACTTCATAAGTAGAAAATTCATCCATGAAGACTTCCACACCATTTCTTATCTATTGCTAGAATATGCTTAGAACTAATCATTGAAACATTGCAGGGGAATTGCACAATCCAAATGGCATCTGTTTATATGCAAATGTTCTCCAAGGAATAGTGAATGTAGTCTTGGCTTGGTCTTCTGGGGCTATTTGTATTTGGTTGTACCCACTGTACCCATCCAGAAAACTATAATAGTGATGCCCTTCGATGGTGTCTAAGACTTGGTCAACAAATGGCAATGGAAAGTGGTCCTTGAATGTTGCCATGTTTAATAGCCTAAAATCTATGAACACCCTCCATTTTCCTTCCTTTTTGGAAACAATAACTAAGATAACGATAACAGCACATCGAATGAAACTAAGATGTCTTCTTATCCACACAAAAGCACTTCACTTCCTAGGATCAAAACTAGAGACAATTGATGGTACAACACACATAACCAAAACCTGCCACTTCCTCAACACGTTAGTATGGTATATACTCACCATGATGAGTATATACCTAACTTTACCTTTGTCTTCCATCAAGATGAACAACTGCAATGGAGAGACTTGGAGGGTAACATAGTGTTGCCTCTAGATAGAGCCACCCCCAACATGCTCCTTCGTGCCCTTGCATGAATTGACATGTAACAATCATATGCTAAGTACGTTGCATGTGATTACAACATAAGGGACTACCATCCCACAGAAGCACAACATCAATGGGACTCGCAGCAAGAGAGTTACCATACATCATTGAAGGGCAAAGGCCCCCATAATGCTTTGCCCATCATCAACAAAATCAAAGGTGATGGACCTATTTTAATAGGTTCTCCACAAAATAATGTTCCCAATCCTAACAATAGTGAGGAGGTGGGGTATTAGAGCATACACTCCATAAGTCATAACCCTCTTTCTGATCCCCATGAACATCAAGTGTTCAATGAGGGAACATAAACATATGACAAGGGTGGGCAATCTGATCGTCATCACAATCGGGGCCGTAGCCACTAAAGAGAAGGCAAGAAACATCATCATGGTGATGGTTCCCCTTCTTCTTCACCTTTATCATATCATTCATCCTCTCCTTCCACATCAAGAAAAAGTCACAAGGAACCTCACTATGAGGATAAGGGTAAGCAAGATGAGAGACCTCAACGAGAGAGTTGAGAGCAAGGACAAGGGCATTTGAGAGAATCAAGGTGTGGAAGAAGGAAAAGTAGGGAACAACATAGACATCACAGAAACCATGAGAGAAATGACCATGATGAACCCCTACTCACAACCTAAAGTATGTTAGACATTACAAAGGCTGTGAGAATACCTACAAGGCACTAGAAAGATAGCTGGATCAAGTGACTAGACATGAATAATATCCCATGATTCGAAGGGGGATACAACGCTAATCCACAAAACCACTTACAGGGAGTTCACAATGCCTATGCCTTGTAGAATATTGAGAATGAGTGGCAGAAGTTAAAGTTATTTCCTAGGAAACTCATAAAATAAGCAGAAGATTGGTACCGATTCTTAGAACTAGAATCCATTCATAGGTGGAGTACAATGCTAGAAATTTTTAACAATAAATATCAGACATACTCCTGAGTGTCCAAACTATGTAAGTAGATCCAAGGATGGAAGTAGGCTAATCATGAACCCTTGGATACTAGCATGGGCCGATATTATGCACTATTACATCATTGCCCGAGCCATGGCTATGCACAATGGGATCAACTCCACCACCTTGTAAATGAGCTAAGACATGAAACTAGGAGAACCCTTAGGACATATGCCCAAGGGAGATTATCTAAGCTTAGGTCCCATGAAGTTCATAAACTATTGGAGCAAGTAGCTAAGAAAGAAGGAGAGCTATGGAAAAGATAAAGAACGAAATAATATAATCGTGATCCTTCCCTCTAGAAGAGGGGAGTGAGATTCTGTGAGGAAGAGGATGAGTCACCACTCAAGGAGTTGGTGAATAGAAAAACCTTGCCACTTCAAAAGTTAACAACTAAAGTGTCGGCTAAGGTAGATCAAATATGGGACTCCTTAGACAATAGATTTGAAACCATTTTAAAAATCGTAGAGGAGTCTAAGGAGTGAAGTGGTGACCATGATAAGAAAAAGAGGAGAGATTCAAACCATGCACATAACAAGGGTAAGGGAAAAATGACTATCACCGATGATGTTGTGGATTCAAATATGGAATATGACAGTGGATGTGAGATTTGCCAATATGACCATTCTAAGGGATGTTTCCTAATAATCTCACATTTGCACTCAACCCAAGACTTAACAAACGACAAGCACCCCAAAGGTTACCTTATCCCCAAGGTAACCCAAGGCAGTTCCACAAACCCTTAACATATTATTCAAGTAGAACTCTACCAAAACCTATCAAGCAACACCAATGGCGGCAATACCCACAGTCATGGGGGATGTCACTGCCAAGAAAACAATACCCTTACCGACAACCAGATCCATATGGCTATTATGTGTAGTAGCCAGTTTCTCCAAGTGACTCTATCAGTCACATGACCCCACAATGGCACTACCAAGTTTGGGAGAATTTTAAGACTCCCTCTCCTAGAAGAGAAACTCCACATGCATACCATCCTCCGAATCCATCTACATCTCTTACGCCAATAGTTCCACTACCACTTGCTCTAATAATGCAAGGGTAACTCCCCACTCAACTGCAGCAATGTAATGCTATGAGAGCTGTAAACCTTCAATCCACTACTAGTTCTAACAATTGTACAAAGAGAAGACCTTTCTTTAGAAACAACAGTCCAAACAAGCTCTCACAACCACAAGTGGTTGAGTCCATGACCACTCCTCCATCAATTAAGGCTTTGAAGCTCCCTTCAAACCAACAATAGAGCTCAACACACATGGTTATGTTAACACATACTATCACTAACTAGATAAAGGTGGGCCACCTTCCCAGGAAATTATTTGACCCTAGAAGTCCCTTAATCTACCTCCAAGTCACTGGGAATGAACCACATAAGGCTCTTCTTGACTCAAGTTCCTGAGTCAACTTAATATTACAAGAAATGTATAAAGCTTGGAACCTGCCTCCACTAAAGAAGAGTAATATTCAATTAGACCTAGCTGTCCAATCCATCACTATCTCTTTGGAACTTGTGGAGGACATTGTTACCACTATGTGTGGTTGGTCATACCTAGCTAATTTCCTAGTGATAGAAGTTAACAATAACAAAGGCTATTTCCCAATTATACTGGGGAGGGCATGGCTAAGTACCATAAATGCATGCCTAGGAATCCATGATCTTTCCCTGGAAATATCTAAGGAAAACTCTTATGGAAAGATTAAGAAGAAGAAAGTTCCATGCATCACATATAGTGATATAGAGGGTGATGACATACAGGAGTGCTCAACATTTCCTGTATGTAGTTAGTATGCCCAGGAAACTCATATACAAAGATGCCTATATGCAGCAACTACATAATAAGAAAACACCCAGTGGTTGATAGCTAATAAGGAGAGAAACTTACCAAAATGCATGGAAATAACTAGGGAAACAATAGGCAACCACAACAAAAGCATAGATACACTAGAGTATGTGTGTCACCAACTTCCAACCCTTAACTTGAAAACATCGATTGGGAGAAGTTGGACACTTCTAAAAAATTCAAACAAACACTCATTATTTTGGATCTCTCCCTTTCAATTTAGTCATGGGGGATATGACAACCTATGCTAATCATTTGTAACTCTCGGTTTCTTTTTAAGTTTTTATTTTACATATTTTTTTATAATTTCTTTAACTTTTCTTATTTTTTTACAACATCATTTATACTTTTTCATTTCTTTGTGTGTTTGATTACTTTGTTTGATTTGTCACTTAATAAGTGCTCTGAAGATGGTATGAACTATATTCCATTGATTGCTAATGTTTGGTTTTTACTTTTAAGTTATGATGTTGATACTAAGGTATGTTTCTTTTGATATAGCAGGCAATGAGTCTACATCATCTATGGATCTATAAAATTCTATGGTCTCTCTTGGCTTGGAATTGTACAGTCCCTTTCTAAATAATAAGAACTATAAATGAACCAGTGACTGGGCATTTCTCAAACTAAGGAAGGACTCAAGGGTTGAAAATGGTGTGACTTCAAGGGGATTTGATGCATTTGTGTTGGTCATTCTCTTGGGTTCTTGGATGTTTTCTTCTTGACTTTTCTTACTATTCCAACATTGCGACATTATTAGGAAGCTGAGCAAATAAAAATAATAAGTCTTTGCATGGTTTGGTTCTCACGAAAAAAAACAATGGGAATTCAAAGCACACCCCTTAGATGAAATAATCACTTGGGATAAAAGCACTAGTTATGGAACTAAAATAAACATGTTCCCTCTAACTAAGGCCCTTCTCACTCCCTACCTTCTCACCTTTCATTTCATTAGAATGGTGGTGACTCTTTGGTGAATGCATTCCTTTTACTTCAGGAGGATGGATTAGCCAAATGTATTAATTCAGAGTCATTGGATGTGGATTGTTTGAGGCTAGATTTGGAATGAGATCTACTAAGTCACATTAACCATTAATACACAAGGGGTTTTATTTCCATCATTCTTCCTCCATTGTTCAACTCATTGTCGGTTGTATCAATAGTGTATATTTTGGTTGACACATTGTTTTCTTTTTGGTAAATTCTTGTGGTTAGGACTTTAACTCTTGCTTCTGAATGACATTTCTAGAGTTATGGACTCTTTGAATGTGGGTTTGTTAGGGCATTAAGGGCATGAGCCTACTTTGGAGAGGATCCACTGGCATTCATATTTGGTGCATCAATTAATTTCTTTCCCTTAAATATATTCCTAATTAGTTTTTATTTTATTCATTTCCATATTTGACATCCATTTTAGCGACATTATAGTTGTTTCTTTTTCTCCATTCTCTTACTAACGAAGGTTCTCTCTTAGTCATGGGGGTCCTGGCCCAATTTTTTTGATTTTCTCTAAACCCCTACATCTCGAGTGAGCACCAATATTATATCTCCTAATCTATATCAGCCATATCACAACCTAGCCAATGGACCTTACACCAAAGCAAGGTATCAATTGCATTATGATTCATTTACCCTTGCTAATATAAGACTATGTTGTGTGTTCAGATGACAATCATACAACAACGTATTGGATCTAGAGGGAACACATGGAATGGATCGGTGTTGAAGTAGTTATGCAAGGAACAAGATTGATGGCATGCTTACAGATAAATAATGAAAGGCATAATCTTGGCATTGGCAGCAACAAAACTTCTTTCTCTTTCTCTCTCTTTCTCAACTGCCAAATAAGGCTAGATGTCAAATGTATATAGTGTTCACTCTTGTTTTCATGAACATTAATTTTTTCATGTTTTGTAATGATGATCCGTTCACATGTCATCCCATTCACCATTAGTTCCATTCAAGTCAATAATCCCATATCTTTCCAATATTTTGTAAGGAACTCGAGGACGAGTTTTCATTCAGTCATGGGAGTATGATGGGATGTGATATCGCATACGCGATATCACAGCCCATCGCCAATTCTATAAATAAGAGGTGACTCTCCCTTGTTTCTCCATCTAGATCTAGACCTTAGCCAAACTCTTGCCATTTTTCCATTCTAGAGTTAGAATAATTTCCATGTGCCCGCAGTAGGAGTCCCAAAGTGAATGGATCTTTATTCGAGAAATTCTATACTTGAGCACACAATTGTGTACGACAATAAAGATGAACTTTTGGATAAACCTTGTAATGCATGGACTAAGCTAAATAGGACTTTAATTATTCTTAATTAATTAATTTATTTCTTAAGGACTTAATCTCTCTCAACCCTCCACTCTCATAGTTAAGTGCATTTAGTACGACCGCTTCAAGCACGTGTGTTACGCTTGGTAATCCCAGTACCGAATAGCATTTGGTAATCCCAACAGCATTGCATTAGTTCAAGGTGTGAACGGTAAGTAAAAATGGATACTGATGCTAGGATAATTAAATCTTAGTTAGCAAAGGTTAGTTACTTAGTCTTTTCATCATTTTCCCTCTTAGCATAGGTGACAAAAATATAAAAGACATAAAAATCTTATACCTCAGGTTCACTTAACCATACAACCGTGACAAATACATGTGAGCTTGGAAAGATAGTGACTGATTAACCTTAAGTATTCTATAAGGCCCGTAAGCACTTAGTCCTTGGAATTCGACCAGATCGTGTGTGAAAACGCTCGTATTCATATGGTTGAGTGTAGGGGTAAATTGCCACTCATCAATGTACAACAAGCTAGGAATGGACACTCATCACCTGTAGGCTAGTTTAGACTTTACTTTCCATTGTTAATTAGTTAAATAATTTATTTCTTTATTATCATTAGGAGTAACATAAGGCTAAAAGAACATCAAGAATCATATGCCTCACTTTTGAGTAAACCATACGTGACAAAGACACCACTAGTCTAAGTGGAAAGACAGTGAACTACGATCAAGGCATAACAATCTAGATGCCACAACTAGTTCCATCCATAGAATTTAATCAAATCATGCATGAACACTTGTGATTTGTATCATTGGATGTAGGTAGTACCTTGCTACTCATCATTGACATCGTTGCTAGGGATGGTGCTAGTTATCTAGATTAGTTATATCATACACAATTGATGTAAATGCATTAATGAATTATATTTTAGAAAATATTAAGTCACGCACATCATTAACTAATAATAATGTCTCTTTTACATGGAAGTGATAATGCATCATATGGAGACAAGATTCATTGAAAAACTAATGAGATATACATTGAAGAAAACTGGAGTAACCAGCCTCATTTAGGGGTTTCATATGTTCATGACCACCCTAACTATACTCAAGGACTACATTCACCTAAGGTACACAATCCTAGAGGAGATGGAGTAAGTCCTAGATTATGGAAGGCCTTAAGGCCTAGGATCTCCTCAAAACCTAGAAAAGATAAATCAAGGGACCATGGGGAGAACTAAAGAAGCCATGATAATTCTCCTAGTTTCTCATCTTCCTCTTCCTCTTCAATGTCTAGTTTTTATCAAGATGCACATAGGTATAGAGAAAAATATTCACTATGGGATCAAAATAAGAATAGAAATAAAAACCAAGCGCAAAACTAAAGACATAAAAAAGCACATAGAAAAATCATCACAATTAGACAAATAGAAATAGAAATTTTCACCATGTTGTGTTTAATGATGGTGAACCATTGTTGGCCACTAAGAACATGATGCAAATCATAGAGGCAATTAAAACACTCCACAGGAATCATAAGAAAGGCTATAATTCTAATCCACAACATCATTTGCAAGCCTTCCATGATGCTTGCATCTTACAAAACATTGAAAGTGGGTGGCAAAATATTAAGTTCTTTCCTAGAATACTAATAGACAAAGCTGAAGTGTGGTATAGATTTTTGAAACCAAATTCAATCTATCGATGGTCCACAATGCTAGAATGTTTCAATGAGAAATACCAAACCTATGCAAGGGTGTCCAACCTAAGGAAATGAATCCAAGGATGGAAACAAGAACAACATGAACTCTTGGATATGACCCTAGATAAATACTATTCTCTATTGAATAAATGTTCAAGCCATGGTTTCTCTCAAGAAGAGAAAATTTTCCACATCATAGATGGGCTTTATAGTCAAATGAGAGAGATCCTTGGGATGTATGCTCAAGGTCAATTATATGAACTAGGAACCCATCAAATCTAAAATTTAATCAAGCATGTGGCAAAAGAAGAATGAGAGCTATGTAAATGAGAGAATGTAGAGGAAAATAACTAGGATCCAACTCTTCAAAAGAAAAGTGTCAATATCTATGATAAGGACAAAGAGGTAGCTCTTTATTAGGTGATTTCACAAAAAACCTTGTTAATACAAAAGTCTATCAATGAGCTTGAAGCAAGGTTAGATAAGATGTCAAAATGGATAAATGAGAAAGTTACAACTTTCATAGAAACTATAGAGGAGAGAGTACAACAAAATGAATTAAGTAATCACAACAAGAGGAAAAAGAACCAAGAAACTAGTAGTAACACTTATTGGCAAAAAGGGAAAATGGCTATAGAAGAAGAGGCTATAGAATCAACCATTGAAGAAGATGATGGATGTGATATCTACCTATATGATCATCCAAAGGGCTATTGCCCAATCATGTTACATATACATAACTATTAGGATTTTGCATTGAATCCCAAGTTCATACAAAAGAAAATGCTTAGGAAATTACCTTTCTCACAAGGTAGTTATAGACCATCCTACAACCAATCATACTATCCTAGTAGGACTTCTTACTAGCCTCAACACTATCATCAACCATGGTGGCAAAAGCCACAGTCATGGGGAAGGCCATCATCAAACCAGCCCTACCCTTACTACTAGTTGAACTTGTGCAAATATTATGTTCAACTTATGTTCCTACCTAGTTCTACTTCCTCTACTTCAAATAACTACTACCACTCTCTTGAATATCATTGATCCACAACATCTTTTGAAGGATCACCAACTCACATCTCTCACCCTTCATCATATCCTTAATATTCTTATATTCCACTCCATCATGTGTCACATCCAACAACATAGGGAGGTTCAACACCATAATGTCAACAAAAGAATTCCACTTATGCTACAAACATACACAAAAATGATAATGCCAGTAGATCTCCACCACAATCTTGGAAATGCCATTTCTTTAGGATGGTTCCCATGCATAAGCACAACACTTGTGGACCTACGAATGCATCCAAACTAGCACAATGCCAATCAAGTGCAACACCCTTCCTTTCACAATTAATGTCCTCAAATCATATGCAACGGCCGACATCCATCATTTCTCTAATACCTTATAGAAACAATGGACCTATCGTTGTGGAGAGATAGGAGAATCCATGCATGACTACTAATAATAAAGGATGTAGTTGTGGGCAAAAAACTCAAAATATCAACATAACCCACAACAAAGTTTAAGAGCAAGTGTGTGAGCAAAAGCCAATCTATGTAGTAGCCACTAAACCAGAATACATCCAATTGCTTGAAAATGAGAATATAAAATTATTTCAAAGATGGATGGAGGAAACTAATCCACTTATTAGTTCTAGACTTAAGAAAATGGACCAAAAAAAGGAGTTAGACACATATATATTACACTCTGATTATACACTAGAAAATGATATTCAACACAGAGACCTAAGAATTAAAATAGAAAATCAAGAAGAAGAAGCAAACACATCTAGATCAACCAAAATAGAAACACCTTCAAGTCCAAATGAAGATACATTTTCAAATGATCCAAATGAGACTATCACCAATGTTAGTTGTGCTACCACATGATTAATTAAATCATTAACAGTGATAGATGGGAAACCAATGGTGTATAATGAGGGGATTGTGTGATCCATCTCCCAAAGGTGTAGCCATAAGATTAGTCATGGGGGAGATGCTCCATCCTAGTTCAAGAACTAATAAGTATTTTTCACCTTTTTATCTTTGAAATTTTTTTTTATCATTTTCCTATTTCTTCCAAAAAAATTTTATTCATATGTTTTCCATATCTTAATATTTTTCTTTTCTTTATATTGTTTTATATTTTTTAAGTCATTCTCTTTATGTTTTGTGAATGTATTTTATTTTTTTTATTAATAATATTGCTAAGCCATGATGCAGAATTCAATGCTATGTGTTGGGTTTTTATGCTATGTTATCAAGATGATTGGGTAAGCAATTGTGTAAATTAGTGAGACCACCTCATCCATCCCTCCAGTTCTCTGAATAAAATGTCCTTATCATGGAAACAATTTGGTTCTTCTTTTATGAAACTAAAATTCATCAATGATCATTGTACCTTGAAGAAAGAGAGAATGATCCAAGTGGGAATGGAAAAGGATGTGACCTTAAGGGAACTTGTTGGTCTCTCTTCTTAACTTCCTTCATCTGGTTTATGACTCCTCTTGGAATTTATTACCACTCATTCCTTGACCAATAATAGGAAAAAATAATAATCAAAAATCAAAGCACATCCCTTAGAGATAATAATGGGCTACTAGCACTGGTTATGCAGCTGGAAAGACATGTTACCCATGCTTGAAGGCACCCCTCTAACTAAGACCTCTTCTTACTTCTCTTTTCTTCTCTTTTTGGAGTGATGATTGTTCTTTGAGGTGGTTGTGGAATCATGATGGTTTGCAAGAAGGAACACATCAATGTGAGGTGACTATTCATGTATGATCATGGCTTTGAACTAACCTTCACATCTTCCAAAACATTAGTGATAATTTCTCTGAATTTATGCATAATTTTGAGACTATTTTTCATCCCTTTCAATTAATTTTTTACTTTTTCCTACTCTTCTATTAAAATATCCTTCAAGTTCAATATTTCTTGGTGATCTTCTAAATCAAACCTTTGGTTTTAACTATTTGAAAACTTGTATGCTTCCAAAGTTACGCTTATTAGTCATGGGAGCTAGGGATATCTTCTTTGAACTTTTTGAAATTTTTCCAACATTCTATTTTCAAACTGAAACACCCCAAAAAATTCAATGGAATGCTTGCTTCACTAAGCATTGCAATTCACACAGTGCTATGGAAATTCTTTGGGAGGAGAACGCTTTGAATTCAGGCTAACCAGTTCAACAAATTTTCTACTTTAGGTGTAAATAGGCTCTACGGATCATCTTTCCTATCCACCTAAGTAGTATACCTAGCCGACAGCTTGCTTAGAAGCAATGCGTAGAGTTGATAGTAGTGCTTAGGATATGTGAACTAGTTCAGAAATTTTTCTAAGTCACGAAGTTTGCTACACTATTCCACACCTCGCTATGTAGCGTAGAAATTTTTAGAAAACGATTGAAGAATGAAGTGCCATGCTACACTACATAGCACAGCATAGCGTAGTTTAGCAAAAACTCTACGATCGGTTCCCTCACCTAACTTGAAGTCCTTCAGCAATGTCTCTTCCCATCAGAAAGCGATAGACCATTTCTACCTTATGGTAGTCTTGCACATGCTCTGTACCCTATCGCTTACTAGTGTGAATGTGATACCCTTTTGTGGTTGTTCATGCTTCATGTGGTACAGATTGGTTACTTCAACGGTTCCTCAGGAGCTTGGCAAGACATAAATCCTTTCTTTTTTATTACTTCCTAGTTTATTTTCTTTTCTCATTTGCAAAGTTGTTAACCTTTTGATTGCTATTCAAATTCTTTGCTTTTTCTCATTTGCAAAATTGTTTGGCTTCCAACACCTTCGCTTTCATCCATTTACAAAATTGCTTAGCTTAGCAACAATGAATGCCGCAACTACTACCACTAGCACCTTCAATGTTGAAGTTCCCATCATGGTTCAAGGCACTACCAGCACCAAACAATCATTGAACATGACGCTGGAAACACGTCGATCCCTTAGGATTCAAAATTAGGGATATGAGGGATTGGCCCAGCAACACGAGTGTTACAACCTTCTCTATGCAAAGGTGGAGGTAAATTTGCCCTTGGATGTACATGAACTCAAAGACAAATGTAGCTTCGAATTTGATTATTGTAACGAGAAGGAATTTTTTCCTACTCCTGGTGCTTCCTTACCTTTGACACGAGTGAATCAATGGCTGCTAGCTAATCCAAATGGCTAAGCTTATGGAGCAACAAGACACAGCGTCCAACTAGGATGATGCCTTCCAAGATGGATAGGAGGAACTTGATTCCCAATCAAATGAGGGAGGTCAAACAAACCCCATTCTTGTCCCTCCTACCTAGTCCTTCTGGGCCAATTAGTTGTCTTTTAGCACTCCTTTTGTAATCGTGACTATGCTTTCCCAACCCACGATTACAACTGCCATGGGTAGCCACGTTAATTCCATGGTGATTCAATGCCCTCTCTCACATGTTTCACCTGTGTCATTTACAACCACTATTCCTTTGCAAACTGTTCAGTACCCCATTCCTGTAGCAAATCATACACTAATCACAGCTACCCTACCACATGTTCATACTATGCCTACCTCACAATCGTATTCAACTTTTGTTTCCATTTCTACGTTCATGTTTGTTCCACCCACTGTAGCTGGCCCTGGCCTGTCCACATGGTGGACCCCATTCACTTCTGCACCTATTCTGCAACTGTCACAGATGTCTCATTATGTTTGCTCTCAAATCCACCAAGCCTTGTAGATGGTACAACCCAACAAGGGGCTATGGTCTATGCTACTGGCGACACAAGCAATCCATCCAGCAGCCCAACCCACAGTTGTTTCCCTAACAACACCACCTATCGTGTGGTGGAAAACACAAGTAGCACCATTTATGGGGGTCATCCCAATGGTACCGTTGATGGGTCATGTCGCCACCCCCACCATGCCACAAGTGGGAGCTATCTTCGTAGCTCCCCAACCATCCACAACATAGTAGGGTTTGGACCAAGTGTTCCAGTTCATCCAAACCCTTACTGAGGAAATAAAATGCCTTAAAGCTATTGGTTCTAACATGGTACAAGTCATGAACTTCTATTAGGATGATGCCATCAACCCTGCAATCCCTACTTTGACACTACCCCCAGGGATTTCACTCCCACATTTCATGAAGTACGATGGAGAGGGAGATCCCAATGCACACCTTGTCACCTTTAGGTCTGAATCCCTACTATTGCAACAATGGCCACAAATGATTATTCATGTCTTTGCCATGTCCTTAGCTAAGAAATCCCTAGATTGGTATCATGTGCTACCATGTTCATCTATTTCGACTTTGGAAGAATTTCTAACCTAGTTCGTGACATGCTTCAAGTACAACTTGAAGCTAGAAACCATGCTAGATCGGTTGATGAGCATGAAGCAAGATCCTCTAGAGCCTATCCAAAAGTTCATTTAGCGTTGGAGTGCAACCCTTAATGAAATCCGTGAGCCTATCACAGAGGCCCACTTTTTGGCTATCTTTAAGGGTGTAGTGAATGACTTCATCAAGTCCAAACTATACTACCTTGCTCCTTGCTCTCTTAGTCAAGCTTTTGCTTAGACTAAGATCATACAGGATGTGGCTGAGGCAAGCAAAGACCTGACCTACATCTCTTACAAAAACACCTTCACAAAGAAGGAAAAGAATAAGTCCCCAACAACCACAATGGCTACTATGGCAACTAAGGTCAAACCCAAGCCTAGTAACAGTGGTAACAAGAATGCTAAGAAGCTAGCTACACCTGCAGCTAACCCTATGCCCAAAGTACATACTACAGCCTGCCATACTCATGCCTGAGACATTTGCACAACCCAAACCCAACTTTGAGTGTAAAGATCGCTTGAAATACACCTTAGTGCCTCTCAAGCCTTCGGAACTTTTGAAGCAGCTATTGGTAGTGGGGTACATCCAGCACAAGTAGATGTTGGAAGAAGCAATCAGGAGACATTAACGCTACTGCAAGCTCCTTAGGAACCCCTCTTTGGCCCTGCCCAATGAGCCCCCAGTTCCTAAGGATTTTAGGCTAGATAGGTTTTGTGACTACCACCAACAGTGCGGTCACAATACCGATTACTGTCTGGTGTTGCAGGATGATAACCAGAGATTAATCGACCAGGGGAAACTGGTGTTGGATGAAAGCAACCCAGTGAACCTTGAAAACCAATTTATGTATGTCTACATAGATCCCCTTGATGCCAACAATGTTGATTAAGTCATCAACGCCATGGGCATTGACAGTGATCCTAGGCCACCCCAGTAGCCATTCGTGGTCCATGTGCCTCAACGTAGTACACCAGCACCACCAGTGACTAGCTGAAACTTGCAACAACCGTTCATCCTAAGAGTCCCTCTAGGGGCATCCACCTTTGTGCCACCTATTAGTAGAGCCACGTGGCCCTACCTATTAACACCTCTAGCTCCATTCATTAGTAGGGGATCAATGCCTTCGATAGCCCCCATCCCATGCAAAATAGTTGAATAGCCTTCTCATCCTAAAAGGTGAGAAGTTCACTTTGCAGGAGAGAGGTCGAAGGGAAGTACTGTCCAAGGTATTTCCAAGATTACATCTTCACCGCCTGCATCTGTGCCTTCATCACCAAAGATGAATGTCGACATGACCACACAGTTCATGCCACTCTGCCAAAAAGGGTCTAAACATAGACCCAAAGTTGCCCCTCCTTGGGAAATTCATCTTCTGGGATGAATGGAAGAGAAGGATAATGTTAAATAGGAGGGCGGCCAAGAACTCTTGAACACCCTCACATAGGTCAAACAAGCTCTAAAATAAAAAAATACTACACTGAGCATGTACGACTTAATCATGACATCCATCCCATATCGTGAGGCTTTGATCCGCATGTTGACAAAGACATGCCATCAGAAGAGGAAGCGATGTACTCGGTCATGCACCCCTCCGCACTGATAGGGCCATAATAGCCTCAACTAACATTTTTCAATGACACCATTAGGAAAGATCCCGAAAGGGATAAAGTAACTATAGCATCCCTTTCATCACAATTTAGGTTGGACAACACTAGATCTAGAGGATACACATTGATGATAGGGCTGCTACGAACATCATCCCCTTCCCTATTGTGGACAGGTTGGGCTTGGTCAATGAGATCAAGCCCACAACCACGTTGTGCCTGTGGTCGTTCAATGGAACGCAGGTTATGGTGAAGGGTACAATTCACATAGACTTCATAGTAGGGGACTAGTTCCCCACAAATGCAATGTTCATCGTGCTCGAGGAAATGCCCAGGTTTAACATGATCTTGGGGAGATCATGGTTAGCATAGCTTAGGGCTGTCTCCTCGCCCATACACTAGGAGATTCACCTACCTTACATAGGTAGAGAGGTGGTGATCCATGGTGACGAAGTAGCAACACAAGCAATCCACAACGTAGGTGCAGAATAGGGCTCAGAGATTGTAACTTCTGAGAATGAAATGCCTATCGTAGCTTACACTAACCATCTGGTAGAGGGATCGGCTCAACAAGCTGATCCCCAAAATGAAAATGCATGGGCTAAGTTACCTTTCCAAGTGGGGGGCAATGATGTAGATGAAGGTTCTATAAAAACACCTCGAACTTACGTTGCGCTCAACCAGTGTTGGGTCAAGAAGCAGCTATGTCTAACATAGCAACACCATTGTTTCCTACCCTCACACCACCTTTGTGCATCTACGCTATGGCCTAAAATGACCTAAAACTAGTAATGTGCATTCACGCAATGTCCCGAAATGGCCAAAAACTAGCAATGTGCATTCACTCTATGGCCCAAAATGGCCTAAAACTAGCAATGTGCATTCATGCAATGGCCCGAAATGGCCTAAAACTAGCAATATGCATTCATGCTATGGCCCAAAATGGCCTAAAACTAGCAATGTGCATTCATGCTATGGCCCGAAATGGCCTAAAACTAGTAATGTGCATTCATGAAATGGCCCGAAATGGCCTAAAACTAGCAATATGCATTCACGCTATGGCCCCAAAATGGCCTAAAACTAGCAATATGCATTCACGCTATGGCCCGAAATGGCCTAAAACTAGCAATGTGCATTCATGCAATGGCCCAAAATGGCCTAAAACTAGCAATGTGCATTCATGCAATGGCCTAAAATGTCCTAAAACTAGCAATATGCATTCATGCTATGGCCCAAAATGGCCTAAAAGTAGCAATGTGCATTCACGCAATGGCCCAAAATGGCCTAAAACTAGTAATGTGTATTCACGCAATGGCCTGAAATGGCCTAAAACTAGGAATGTGCATTCATGCTATGGCCTTAAATAGCCTAAAACTAGCAATGTGCATTCACACAATGGCCCGAAATGGCCTAAAACTAGCAATATGCATTCACACTATGGCCCGAAATGGCCTAAAACTAGCAATCTGCATTCACGCAGTGGCCCGAAATGGCCTAAACTAGTAATGTGTATTCATGTAATGGCCTGAAATGGCCTAAAACTAGCAATATGCATTCACTCTATGGCCCTAAATGGCCTAAAACTAGCAATGTACATTCACACAATGGCCTGAAATGGCCTAAAACTAGCAATGTGCAGTTACATAATGGCAAAAAATGACCTAAAACTAGCAATGTGCAGTTACAAAATTGCCCAAAATCACCGAAAACTAGCAATGCATGTTTACGTACTATCCTTATGTTTCGCTCAACCTGCATTGGGTCAAGAAGCAACCATGCCTAGCGTAACAACCCCACCGCTTCCTGCCCACGCACCATCTTTGTGCAAAATTAGCGATGCTACGCTATGGCCCGAAACGACCTAAAACTAGCAACGTGAAATGGCCCAAAATGACCTAAAATTAGCAATGTGCAATTACTCAGTGGCCCAAAATGACCCAAAATTAGTAAAGGCCTGAAATGGCCTAAAACTAGTGCAAGAGAGCAAAATTCTAGCATGATGCTCACAACATACGAGTTAGCATGAGAACCAATCCATCCCTTTATTCAAAATTCTAGCCTTTTGGGCAATGCTTGCAAAGTCTCACTATAGTTCAAAATTTCAAAAGAAAAAATCTCGAAAGGGATCCCATGCTATCATAGGTTGTTCTTGTCTACATCATCTTTGTCATCTGCTGTTGCATCATCTCCCTTGGTATTGCCTTCCCCTACATTATCCTCTTCCAATCCTTCATTCCCTCCCTCTACGAGCACTACACCCTCATCTAGAGCCTATATCATAGGAATGAAGTAGTCAGCTAAAGCAACGCATGCAAACCACAAGAGAGCGTAAGCATAAGAATACAATAGCAAGCAACTAACTTGAGAAGGGCCCGCATCTGTCTCGAACGGTATCCGGTCTAAACTGAGCCTAAGGCGATGCTAGACCTCCTCTGACATGATATCCACCCAATACCCTTTGCCTAGTTTAGCATCTATTGCAGCAGCTCTCTCCCTTTCAGCGATCATCCACCTTGGTGGCCCTGAAGAAAAGGAGATGGTTGCGGTTTCTCTTGTGGGAAGGTCCACTTTCCAGTCAGGAGATTCTATGACCTTTACCTACTCTTTGAACCTGGCATAAGCCTCTAAAGCATCAATGACATTTATGAACCCTTGATATGTAAATTCCTCCATAGAAGCATCTTGGTACAGTTTATGATGGGTGGCATTTTCCTATTTATACATATGTTTATGGTTTCTCTGGGATTGTTCCCATTCGTAAACCTTGGCGTTGAAGTCTTTTAAATCTTGACACTTCTAGTCTAATAGGTCCATCTATATCTGTTGCTCTATTATTTTGTAGGTGGCCTTGACATTCTAACATGCAACTATCCAAAATCTAGCATACTCTATCACAGCCATGCACTAGTCCTTGTTGTTAGTGTTACGGGCTATGAGGAACTCGTTTCTCAACTTGAGATCCTCCACCTCGACCCTTAGGTCGACCTCCCTTTGCTTAGCCTTTTGAACCCATTTCCACAAGTCCTCATTGACACGATTATACTCCCACAGAGAGTGTGCCGAGTGCAAAGCGCATTTGCAAACCTCATCATACACACAACGAGACACCTCGGTGACTTTCGACGAGAATGTGGATAGAGCACCAACTTTCAAAGGTTGTGTTGGGTCCCATTTGAGTTGAGAGGCTGCCATGACACAAAGAGCATACCATTTGCATTAGTATAGCAAAAGTAGTGAACTTAAGAAATTCTAGCATAGCAATGTGAGAGCAAATAACATTACTACTTACCCACTTTAGGGTCCACCTGCTGAAGGTGGCTAATCATGTCGTCAGCAATCCCTTGCATAAATGCAAATTTATTAGGGACCTCAGCCCATGATTCCACATGAACCAGAGGAGGTCTTGAGGCATCAACGGTAGCATCTGTCACATAACCAAACATGTCAACAATGGCAGAAGTGAGTTGTAACAAGGTAGACATATTGTCGAGTTCACCAGCATCCAATTGCGGTCTCTCTTCTTACTGATGCAAAATGATGGTGGTAGCCTCACCAGAGGTTCTTGCCCAGTCCCTACGAATCTCCTCTTCATGTGCTGGTGCCTTCCCTTTTAGGAGACCAGCATCTTTTTTATTCAATGGAGACCCCTCTTCATTAGTGGGAGTATTCTCCCTAATAACAGGAGCCCCTACCTTGGCGACAGGAGCTCCCTTCCTTTCAACTGGGGCCCTTCTCTTTGAGACTGGGACCCCCATGTCTTTATTCATCATCCCTATCTTAAGGGACGATACCTCTTCGTCACCTTCTTCTTCCTCCTCTTCTTCTTCTATTAGTCTAGAAGTGTGTTTTCATTAGCTCAAAGCAAGTTAGCCTAAGGCAAGTGCTATGCTATGCTACGCCACCTAGCATAGAGGACAACATCAAAATAAGCATTAAACGAAAGCACTTACCAATAGGGGGTTGTGTCCTCTATAGTTTAAGCTGTAGTCTTTGCCCCTCCTCTTCCTTCATGCAAAGGATTTCCTTAGTTAGAGAAGGCCTCTTCTACCGTAACTTGCTAGCCACAGTCTCAGCTATGAGACATTCACCTGGCGACATGCTACCATCTACGGTAGGGGGCATCTCTCCTATGCTGTCCTAGCCATGAACATTGTAGGCCACCTAGTCCTTAGTTGTTATAGAAAATGACTCCCCAATTTTTTCTAGGGGATCTTGGGCTTGGGTGGTCTGAAGAATCTAGTAAATCCACGGTTTGAAAATTTGGTTGCAATTTTGCACGACCCAGACTCCACTCTCCTTAATGACTAGAGACTCCGTGAAGCGCTTCAGATAGGCTATGTAAAAGACATAATGGATGTTGAAACGGGACTTTGTTTTCTTACAGTGCCCCAAGATTTTAGTCTGCAAGCCTTTACATAAAGACTCGGCCCAGTTGTAATGGATCCCCTCCTCCATAACTTTGCACATTGCCTAGGCCTACTTGATCCCCATGACCTTCCCTTGGGAGAGTAGTTGGGGGAATGCATGAGCATAAAAGATAGGGTAAACCCCCTTTGCAAGTCCATCTTTAAGCTTCTCCATGGGAAGCCCCTTGCACTTCTTGGTAAGCCCTAACCACTCCTAGATGTCCTTCTTCTGAAGGGTCAGCTCCACCTTGGACTTTGACCCTATCAGAATGTCATCGGCAGGGACACTGAAGAGGTCCATGAACAGTAGGTTTATATATATCAATGATCACTTGTATGCCATGTATGCACATGAAGAAGCGGCTCATCTTGTTGGAAAAGGATTTAACTAGGGAGAGCATCTTGGCAATGGGAACATTCAGATTCGAGGCCAAAAATAGATCCATAAGCTCCATCTTTTCGATGTTCTGGACCAGGAAGTCTGAGGCCACACCATTTATCTAGCATTGGCTCATATCTACTTCTCCATACTTGAAGTAGATATTCACCCCCTACGTCTTGGTGGTTATCACCGTCACCTCCTAGGGCTTCTTTGCCCCTGCAACAGTTTTTGCAAAAAACATTTAGCATAAAAACTCAGAAAATTCAAAGATTGCGAAGACACTTAAGCATCCAACACTTATTGTTTAGCCTACCAAGTTAGTATGACTATGGGAACAACAGAAGGTTAATTAAAACTTGATTAATAGTGATTGGTTTAAAGGGTTTTGCCCACCCCTCATCTAGCCAACCAGACCCCTCACATTGATCATAGGGAGTGGAGAATAGGTAGTGGTAAGAGGGTATTCACTTCCACATTGGCCAATCACCCCTGCACATAGGTTCTCAGTAGAAAAGAACTCCTGCAGGGCTATCCATGTTGTAGTTAGCAGACCCGATCGGTCATGAACCCTGTTTTGGTCAATGTAAGACCTGGTAGCAAAAAAAAACATATTTTTAGCATTTGTCCAATATAGCAAGCATCGCATAACACAAAAAAACAAGGTTACAAGAAACTCACCTGCCAACACAGTAGATAGTCCCCGGTGGATTTTGGAAGCACATCACCATATGATGCATGATGAACAGTGTGTTGTAAGAATGGTAGCAGCCATACTCAGGCATATCCCAGATCTTGGATAAATGCCTCAACCTTTTTGGGCATTGACTAGATCCTTCTCCCTGCTTGCCAAAGACTGCTCCATCCATCAGAAACCTCAAGATGCCCTGACTTGCCCTAGGCAATATGGCTTTTGTTATGATGGCCACCTCTTCCTCATCTAGGTCTGACCAAATGATCACACTAAAGTGTTGGAGGAGGTATTGTTGAAACTCCTGTGCTCCTTCCCTGATCCATACCCCTCGCTTCCCCATACATATTCGAGGAGGAGGGACGTTGGCCACAGGTTTACACATGTGACACATGATCCCTATAATTTCTAAGACAATTAGGATGGGCCTCAACCCCACCATGCATAATGCAATCAGTAAGCATTAGCATCATGTCTAAGTGCAATACACACACAACATAGCAATACCTAGTAGTCTCTGCATATAGCGTAGCATAACCCTCTTCTTGCATATAGTGTATCAAGAACATGAAAGCGCTAGTGTAGTGAGAATAGCCTAGCATAGCAATAGCACAATTAACCCTAACAGGGTGATTAACAAAATTCCCTAATAAAACACATGTCGCATTGTCGCGTTACACATGCCCTGGCCCTCCTAAGGGTCCTACGCCATTCGAAAGTCAAATAACTTAAACTATCCAAACCCCTGCAGTCATGAAAACTACGACAGTGGTGGTTTAAGAGACCTTGCATGCAATGATGGCGTAGCGTTTATGCATCTGCCATGGCCAAAATGGCAACAATGGTGATGCATAGGCCAGAACAACATGATGATAGAAAATCCAAATGACTAAGACTAGGACATACAATGAAAGTAGGAAACAAGCATAATAACAAAATCATAAAAAAGGCAGAGGAAGCATAATGGCCTACCAGGTTAATGGCATGTCCTCTCGTGTCACGACATGTGCTTGTGTCACATGCCCCAAGGTTTTCTTCACCTCCTCAACCTTTGCAAGTGCCAGATGAGTGTGTTCCTTCTTAGGAGCCATCATCTTGCTCACAGATTTCCCCTCTTCACTCCGCAAAAATGCCTTGCTCATTGTTAGCACAACTACTTCGTGCTCCAAAATCACCTTGTGCTTCGAATGTGGGCTCTGTGCTCTTACAGTGTGAATGACAAGATTACCAAGGTCTAACCCCTATTTATGGCTGTAATGGTAATAAAGGAAAACTTGCCACTCTCTCTCTCTGTTTAATGTGAAGTGCATCGTACAGTGTAGCATGCTCACCATGACATCGTAGCACTATTGACATTAAAACCTTGACATGCTTCAAGCTAACAGTCTACTTTCCCAAAAACAAAAAAATATTTATTTTTGTTTATGAGTCTGAAAAGACCTTAAACTAGTAACTCTAGCAATCACACCTTTAATAGTTCGAAAAGACCCTAAAAATAGCAATTTCAACATTTTACATTATCGTAGTTTGCAATGACTTTAACTAGCAATTTCACACTTTTATGTGGGCAGTTTCACAATTTCTAGTAGTTTCACATTTTCACGTCAATAGTTTGCATTTCTATTTTAAACTTCATGCTCTTTTGCCTTGGCAATCTGCCATGACCTTAAATTGGCAAGCTTTTAATATTTATATCATTGTACTTTGCAAGTTGCATCTTGTTGCTATTTTGCAAGTTTTGATTGTATGCAATCTCTGCCAACAGATGCCTCTTAACCAAGCTTTCATCTCATTTTGGCATATTGAGAAAAAGATGGAAATCCATCATGACCTCTTTGCACCCTTAACATTATTAGGTCCACATGGCAAGCTCGCGAGACAGTTGAACCCCAACCTAATCTACCGGGGATCAACTGCAACCAACACTATAGCAATCTTAGAGGCATCCCCAAACTGGCCCAAGCATCTGGTCCAAACCCTAGACTTAGAGGTTGGGGATGTAACTGAGGACCCTCTTGTCAAGATGACTATGACCACATCTAAGGGGGAGGTAAGAAAATTAAAACTTAGCTCCCTCCTAGATACACAGATGCATGAAAACATAGCCAAGATTCTACAAGACAACATTGATGTATTCACATGGTCGTACATTGACATGTTGGGTCTAGATCTACAGCTGATATAGCACAACATCATCCTAGACCCGTGCATGAAGGTAATCAAGAAAAAGGCTCGCAAAATCAAGCTAGAAATCGCAATAGCCATGAGAAATGAAATCATCAAGCTATACCAAACTGGTTTCATCTACACGGTTGACTACTCGGAATGGGTGTCCAACGTCATTGTGGTTTTGAAGAAAATGGGAGGGATATGAATCTGTATAGACTTCTGAGATTTAAACAAAGTAACGATTAAGGACAATTTTTCACTTCCAAGCATCGATTAGCTCATCGACACCACGGCTGGTCACTCTCTGTTATCCTTCATGAATGATTTCTTTGGATACAACCAAATCCGCATTAACCCAGAGCATCAGCTAACAACAACCTTCATGAACCCATGGGGTACCTTTTGCTACACCATGATGCCTTTCAGGCTCAAGAATGCTAGAGCAACCTACCAGCAAGCCATGACCTACATCTTCAGTGACTATATCCTAGAAATGTTAAATGACTATGTGGATGACATAGCAGTCAAGTCCAAGGAGGTAGTTGATCACCCACATGATCTAGGGGTAGTCCTCAAGTGTTGTCAAATGCATGACCTATGCCTCAATCCTAAGAAGTGCATCTTTGAGGTGAGAACCGAGCGCATGTTAGGGTTCATGGTATCAGAGGCCAAAATACAAGTGGACCCTGACAAAGTTAAGGCCATTGTCAACCTGGCACCTCCCACAAACCTTAAGGAGTTACATGGTTTACAAGGTAGGTTGAAATTCATTCAAAGGTTTATAGCAAGGTTGATTGAGAAGTTACACCCCATGCAACATCTTCTAAAGAAGGGGGTTAATTTTGAGTGGACAACCCAGTGTCAATAGGCCTTTGATGATGTGAATAAGGAGCTTTTATACCTCTCAACTGTGCATTTGCCACAAAGTGATAAACCCTTCTTCATCTACCTAACCAACTCTAACACATCTATTTCGGCACTGCTATGTCAGAAACGAGACGATAGTTCTGAGATACCAGTGTATTATCTAAGCCATGCACTAATAGCACATGAGGAGAAATACAACGAAGTGGAGAGGAATTTCCTTGCCTTAGTGTTCACACTAAAAAAGTGGAGGAATTAACTATTTTTCAGAACAACTAACATCATTTGCAAAAGCAACATACTCTAGGCTATCACTAACAACCTATACAAAAATAATAGGATAGCCTGATGGAAGGAAATAACTGTGGAGTTTAATTTAAACTATGTAAGTCAAGCATAGACAAAGGGTTAAGCCATAGCAACCCAACTCATAGCCTCGCCCATTGACAACCAAGAAACCATAGACCATGAATTCCCAAACAAACATGTTAGCATTGTCAACATCATCCTATTGCATCTCGAAGCTACTTTACACTTTGACAGTGCCTCAACCATGTAAGGAGGTAGTGTAGCTATCGTCATCATGTTCCCCTCTAGGGAAATGCACTTGTTTGCTTATCATTTTGCATTCCCTTGCACCAACAATGTTGTAGAGTATGAGGGGTTACTCAAAGGCCTCTTAACTATGCAAACACTATGCATACAACACCTAGCGATCCGTGGTGATTTAAAATTAGTTGTGAATCAAATCATCGAGGTTTATGCCTGCAAAGCTATGCACCTGCAACCCTACCACAACCTAGCAAAAGACCTGCTTACGCAATTCGCAACCATAGATGTGCAACATGTGCCACACAATGAGAACACCGTGGTAGATGCCTTAGCTACCCTTGCATTAAACATTCCACCACATTCATTCGTAAACCTGCCAACTTTGATTATCGAATGTGCTAAACCTATCACTCAGATGGGACATGTGCCCTTTGTCAATGCTGTGGATACCCAAGAGTGGTACTCCAACATTAAAGCTTACTTATAATATGGAAAACCCCCAGGTGGATTGACATCTACCTAGAGAGATGCAATCCATAAGTGTGCCCAACAATACCTACTCATGGGAAATGATGTCTTGTGCTGACGTTCCTATGATAGGATATTACTAGCATGTGTGGGCAGGGAGCAAGTGTAGAAGGTAGTTAATGAAGTGCATGAGGGGCTGTGCGGTGGACACATAGCACCTAGGGATATGGCTACAAAAATCAAATGCCTAGGGTACTACTGGCCTCACATGGAGCATGACTACCTATCAAAAGTTAAGATGTGTGACACATGCCAGAGATACACAAATCTCATACACATCTCACCTACAAATCTGCACCCAACATAGATCACATGGCCTTTCCAACTATGGGGACTAGATCTCATAGGACCTATCATGCCTAAGTCCTCTGTAGGGCATAGTTTCATTATCACTGCCACTAAGTATTTTACTAAGTGGATGGAAGCCATCCCCCTGAGGAAGACAACATCTCAGCAAATCTTCCACTTCATCCTGGACAACATTGTAATGATATTTGGGCTTTCGATGACTATTGTGACCAACAATGGGCCATAGTTTAGTAGTATGGAAACCTGAATCTTTTGCAGCAACCTAGACATCCAAAAATCATTCTCCTTCTTCTATTATCCACAAGCGAACGGACATGTGGAGGCTACAAATAATTCCATCATCAACTTGCTCACACGGATGCTTAACAATAGCAAGAGGTGGTGGAATGAACAAATCCTCTACATTCTATGGGCCTACAAAATGACGTGCAGAGCCGCAACAAGTAAGACTCCCTATAGCCTTGTTTGTGGATCTGAAGCTATGTTGCCTCTTGAGTTGCAGGTACCATCACTCTAGATGATCCTATCTAACATCATGAGTGAAGCCCAGAACAACAAGTCATGGATCGTCGACCTTGACTCAATACAGGAGAAGCACACGTAGATGCTAAGCTGCATCAAGCACTACCAGAACAAGCAGTAGCAAAAGCACCATGCAGACTTGCATCGGTGGCCAGTGTAGAAGGGAGACCTCATCCTCAAGGCCATCCATGAGCATGTGAGAAAATTCTCAGCCAACTAGAAAGGGCCTTATGTGGTCACTAAGGCCTTTGGAAATGGAGCCTTCAAGATTCCATACATGGACAACAATGAGTTCGCCAACCCGGTGAATCACTTGTACCTCAAGCCGTACTATGTCTAAAGCATGGCAGCAACAAGCATTGTCTGCTATGACATAAAACTGGCATAGGTGAGCAAGCATCCACTACGATGTTAAACTGACATGACTATAGCAGTGTCTTCTATGACAATAAACTAGCAACAACAACCAACACCATCCGCTACGATGTAAAACTAGCACAACTAGTCCACTATGACTATAAACTAGTAAGGTGCATCCGCTATGACGTTAAACTGGCATGTACAATCTATTGGGCCCTTAAACTAGCACAGTAATTTGCTAGGACCTTAAACCAGCACACTATCTACCAAGACCTTAAACTGGGTTCAAGTCACATCCCTAGCTTGCATCTGTGCTGAGTACACATCGAACGAGCATGCGTAGTGTTGATGCATGGGTGGGATGTTGTAGTTCTGGAACATGGTCCATGATGCAATGGGGACATGCTTTGGAACACATGAGACGCCACCATCCTTGGCATTGTGTTGACCCTCTGCAGATTTCATACAACATTACATTAGCCCTTCGGACCTACCGTCACCACAACCTGATGGTATTTCCTCAGCCAATGCCTGCAGTTGGAGTTCTGGCAGTATTGTGGCCTAGGCACAATATTGTTCTCCTCTATCTCCCTTCCAACAGCATTTAGCTATGTGGTAGCTAATCCCATAGTTGAACCGAGAACACATGCCCTTGGTAGGGATTGTGCACTCACAGTAGTGTCTTTGAGGTCGATTCGTCCATGCTAATGTTGACAAGACCACTGTTGGCCTTCCTGCTTTGGACATCATACACCAGCAATGATGTCCAAGAGCTTCAACAACACCTGTAGCCAAAAAGACCTTTTCCCTTGCTAATCGAGGGCATGTCTTTCCATAATAGAGTGTCACAAAGTGAGTGCCTCGACTAGCTTGACTACTCTAGAGTGTAACTCCCATGATGTGCGTAACATAGCTCACCGCATGGGAAACATCAATGCAAGTTCCATGACATGCGTAACACAGCTCACCGATTGGAAAGCATCTGTAGGTAGGTTGAAACCCTACACGGATGTAACAAAACTCATCCTAGGAAAGACACCTATCCTACAAGAGGTTGAAGGTTGACAAAAACAAAGATGAAAATACAAACAACTTCCTCATGAGCACTCTGATGAGGGATTCAACTAAACCTCATCTTTGCCCTTCTCTTGTGCCTCGTTCCTCCCTACTTCACCTTTCACTCCAATGCAACACTCTCAAGTGCATCCATCCAACATCTCAACACTCATTGAGTGACAATCTTAGCATTTTTCCTTCTATGATGTTTTGTATTCTTTGTCAATGTCTATCGAGCCTATTCTCTAGAAGTTGATAAAGAGGGGCCAATGAAATACCCCAAAAATTTAAAGGCATGCTTGCTTTACCAGGCCTTGCAATTCGCGTAGTGTTATGATAGTTCTTCGGGAGGAGAATGCTTTGAATTTAGGTCAGCTAGTTTGGAAAATTTTCTACTTTAGGTGTAAATAGGCTCTACAAATCATCCTTCTTGTCCACCTAAGTAGTATGCCTAGCTAACAGCTTGCTCAAAAGCAATGTGTGGAGTTGATAGTAGCACTCAGGATGTGAAAAATAGTTCAACATGTTTTCTAAGTCATGAAGTTTGCTACGCTACGCCACACCTCGCTATGTAGCATTGCAAGCTTCAAAAAATGATTGCAGAATGATGTGCCACACTATGCTATGCTACGCAGCATAGCGTAGTGTAGCAAAAACTATACGATTGGTCTGCTCACTTGACTTCAATTCCTTCAGGAATATCTCTTCCCATCAGAAAGTGTCAGACCATGTTTGCTGCCATGATATGCTAATCTACATGGTGCAGCAAGGCATAGCAATTGTATAGGGGTGATAGAAGGTAACTCAAAGGGCAAGATCAGCAAGTTTTCAAGTTTCGTAGTGCAGGAAGCAAAGTTTGTAGATTGGCAAATTTTTTGTGACTAAGGCAAGTTGCTATGCTACGTAGCATAGCATAGCATAACAAGTATGTAGCACACATATAGCGAAACACGTGGCAAGGTGCTACACTATGCTGAACATGCTACGCTACCAAGCACAACAAAGCATGCAGGTGGTTGTGCGACATCAATGCACTTCACCTAATTGAACCATTGGCACATGTCTCCAGACGCTGACAATGCAATTACTATGTGGCAAGCTCACAACTACGACATGGTAGACTCATAGTAATAATGGTTATGCATGTCCAATAGTAATGCTGGCACATGTAACATAGATAAGTCAATGTGGGCCCAAGGCACGTGGCATCCAAATCACCCCTTTTGTGTGCCCTTAGCCATATAAATATCCCGACAAGCAATGCTTGAAAGGTTCTTCCCTAATGTTATTTGGCAAAAACAAAGAAAGCAAGTTAGCATTGTAACCTGGAGCATTGTAAGCTTTATGTTTGACACTGCAAATAGTTAGCATTCTTAGCTGGAATTTTTTACCCCCTTTCTACCACCTTGGTAGAATTTTTACATCGTCAGCTCCTGAGTCAGTGCCCAAGTGCACAACCATATTTGCTCTACACATCTTGGTTACCCTCAGGATCTCTGCAGTCCTCAATGCTGTGTAATTGATTGTATCCATCTTGACAGAGGAAACTTATAGCTTTGGAGTGGTGCATTTTCTAACTGCATTTTACTTTGTTTCCTGCTTATTATTATGTTCTATACTATTTTCTGTCTCCTTTGCATTTAAGCATTAATTCGTGCTTTCATCTCCATTTTAAAAACCACATGTTGGAAAAGGCTATATAGACACCAACTAAGTCCCTGTCTGATCAACTAGACTGTTCAGGGTGCCTCATATCCATTCTATCCAGCATGGCCCTCTTACGGATATGGGGTTGAAACTATCGTGGCCACTGACCCCTCGGTGTTTTCCAGCCGCTGACATTTTCAATTGCCACACAAACATTGTGTTAACTAATAGTAATTGATCAAAATAATGTGAACAACTTGATGATTTTAGTTACCTCATAGCCTTGGGCATAGTATGCTATCATTACCATTTTCTTAAACACAAACTAAGGGATCCGAAAAGGGTTAATTATTAAGGGTAGTTTACCAAAACTAATGTGGATCCTTTGGTGACTATGGGTGATGCTAAAAGAAATGACTAAGGAAGAAGGCCTTTTGCCAAGCATGAAAATGAAGTAGGAGGGGGGCAACAGAGGATATGCCCATGGATAAATCATAGCACATCTAAGATAGTATCTCAAACTTCACATGTTTGCTAGATCCATAGGTATGATGAGAAGAAATTTTAGTCTAGCCTTAAAGAATGTTCTACATAACTAGAGAAGCATCAACATAACAATCAAGGTTGAAAGTCTGCCACCACTACAGCAATAAGAAGAATAATCTTCAATGGATTTTTGAAGACCTCTACAATTTTTTTAATCTTCAATGTCTATCAAATCTTTTCATCACTCTACCATGCATCCACTCAAATAAAATTTTGTAGTGTGGCACTCAGAGTCAATTAGTAGTTAGCATTAGTCAATAATCCCATCATTCCCATTTTTTTGTAAAGAATGCTCCATCCTATCCTAATAACTCAAGGATGAGTTTTTAATTAATTGTGGGGGTATGATGAAGCATTAGTTGGTTGCGTTAATGCAACTATGTCAAGGAAAATGCTTCAAAGTAGATGCCTTAACACATGTCATCACATATATTTGAATAAAAAGTTAATTTTTTTCAACTTTGATATCAAATATCTAATATCAAAGCTCTAATATTGGATACTTGATATCAAGGGTCATGAAGTGATGTAAGATATTTGATATTGTGGGATGTGTTCTAGTGTATAAATACAACACTTGGGAACATGGTTTGGGAAGAGGTCTTTGTCAATAGAGTAGCTAAACTCTTACAATTTTATTCCATGGTCTTAGAGAATAGTCGGTGAGTGCCTGCAATGTGGATCTGAGTTAGTTGTACAACATCTTATTCGAGTGGCAATGTACTTGGACACATTCCATGAATGGTAATAAGATCAAGATTGATTCTTATTCATTGCAACACTTTGACTTAGATTAGATTTACTTTTCATGCAATTTATTTTTCATGTAGTTAGTTAACATTTACATTTCCATGCATATTAATGAATTGGCAGAATGAGCATGACCAATTTTGAGCATAAACACGTATTCACTTAGTAATCCTAGTAGCATTATTTCTTGGTTTGCCTAATAGCATAGTGCTTGGTAATCCCACTAGTGGATGCATGGGTTTAGGATGTGTACAATAAGCTAGAAACAAATACTTGTCTCCCATAGGCTAGTTTAGACTTTACTTTCTATTATTAATTAGTTAAATAATTGATTTCTTAATTATCATTAGGAGTATCATAAGGCCAAAACAACAATAAGAATCATATGCCTCACTTTGGACTAAACCATACATGACAAACCTACCACTAGTCCAAGTGGGAAGATAGCAAACTGCAATCAAGGCATAACGATCTAGATGCCACAACTAGTCCCATCTACAAAATTTGACTAGATCATGCATGAATGCTTGTAATTCATATGGTTGAACATAGGGGGTACCTCGTAGCTCATCATTAATTCATAGAGAGAAATTATGTAAGGGATGAGAGAGTCAAACATATCAAAGTGGAAGAATGAAATTAAATATTAGTTTACTATGATTTCTAGGTTCTAGGAATTATTATCTTCAAGTATGATTCTAACATCTTCATAATCATTTTTGCTAAGAATATTTTAAGGTAACAAGAACATTAACAATGGATGATAATGAGGAATAAAATGACCATATTGAGGTATATGTTGATGTGTGAAAAAATAAACCTAAAAAGGAATTCAATCCATTCTTTAATATTAAGAACAAAATAATGCGATTAGTTCATCTAGGAGAGGGAAATGAATAGGATGTGATATGGGTTGGGAGGATGTATGATTTGAAATATGAAAATGATAAGCTTAAATAACTAGAAATGGATTTCTTTTCTCTAAAATTAAAAAAAAAAGTAAATGGATTTACAATCCTCAAGACAAGAAAGCTACTAATGTGCATCCAAGATCATTGGTATATGGATGGGCTAGTAGATTTATGTTAACAAGGTCAAATTAAATACTTGAGCAAAGGTTACATTACAGGATATGCTATAGAAGAAGAAATATGAAAAAACATAGAACATTATATCTATTCATAATATAAATTAAAAATATATAGTAATTATGGGGTGGTTAAGTGATATCTATTAATGTTATGTATGAAACTATTAGTAAATGATATACATTTAATAGTTTTTTCTTAATATTCATTATAGTAAAATAGCATTATGAATTTAATTTTCAAATATTCTCTATAGAAATCATTTATATCTAATAATATTGAACCATAACTTCCATTAAAGATAACACATGATACAACAACCTCCACAATCATGCATGTTATGGGCACCAATACAAAATGAATTTCTCCAAAAATTTTATATTAATTAACCATTAATTTATTATAATTTAATAAATATTTTAAAATTTTTATGTCATAATCTTTTATTTTCCAAAATTTATGAAACATTCCAAATTTAATAAAAACCTTGTTACTAGTAAAACTTAAATATTTTCAACCACTATTTCTCTACTAATTATGACCTACTGTAGCCCACATTCTTCAAATCATAGCTCAATGTGACTTGCAGTGGTTTGTAACTCACTAAAAAACTAAAAACGTACATAAAATTAATGAAATACATGAACTATGATAGAATCTAACTTGTAGCTACATGCAAGAACAAACTATAGCTAAGTGTGATTCACAATGATCCTATAATAATCTACCAAACACCAAAAAAATATACAAATGATGTCAAAAGAACTCCAAATCACATATACATGCATCCTACTACTCCTATGATATAATAAGGATGAGAATTACTAAAAACTATGGGTTGGTGTTCTCATCTATGATAGTTTGATTAGTTGATTATCTGTCCTTGAGAGTGTGTTACTTTCATTATGCAATGTATTCAATTTTTTTAGCAAGAATAAAGTTTCCTTTCCTTTTCTTATTAAATTGTTTCCTTTTTTTGAAATCTTTATTTCATAAGAGATCTTGAATTATGAAATCAATGAAAGCCTTATTCTCATTAGCTTATTATCATAGTATAATTGATTTAGTAGATAATTTAATTCAAGCAAGGAATCCTTATTTGAAATATAAGGAATTATTACTCTAGATCATTATTCTGGTTTGCAATTTCCATTGTATCATTTCCATACTTTTTAGGATTTTGAAACGTTGTTTAATCATCAATTTGGTCATTTGATTAGACTATTGAAAAATAAATATAAATTATAATATATATTTTCTTGAAATAGCTATGAAATGAACATTTTGAGCTTATTTATACTAAGATTTGAGTAAACCTTGTTCACTTTTGAATACTCTTGAGGTTTTTACATTTTTCTAGACAATATTTGTAAATCTTACTTTTTATATTATTATCATCATCTAACCAAAGAAGAAAATAGACTAGGATTTAGCTAAAGACATGAAATACATGAGAAATTATCTCAAGTACAGTGTTGATAAGACTAAAAAGCTAGAGGAGAACAAATAAAATCCTACTCTATCAAATATATTGAGGTAAGAGAATAACTCAAGAGCATCTTCACCAATGGCTTTTTAAAGGTATTTATCTATGCCTCCTCTTGAAGATGATATTCCTTTTGAGATAAATACTTTTGAGAAAGTGAGAAATAAGATGAACATCTTCTTCATGCTCCAAGTTTTAAGAACATATCTCAAGGATTCATCTTTTCAAGGGAATAGAAGAAGAAATTTTCCTAAAATCCTTAAGAGAATTCTAATAAAGAAACTAAGATTACTCTTTCTAGAGCATTCAAAAAAGCTAGATTACCTCATGTTGAAGTGAAGAACTTAAATAAAATAGAAGTTACTAAATCTTTTCTCTCTTCAGTCAAGATGTTGAATAAATATATTGAGCTTGAAGATGTTGAAGATCATCAAAAGTTGTTATATGTTGAATCTAAGCTTTAAGGTATTGCATAAGTTTTGTAAAGAAAGAAATTCATTCTTATGTGTTAACCAATGGTACTCTAATTAACAATTAGCCTTGTATGCAATTTATGCTTAAGAAAATACTTGAAAAGACTCATCCTAGTTAATAAGTAATTCAAAGGTTGAAACACATAAGATAAGATGAAAAAGGTGTAAAAGAATATTATATGGATTTTTTCAAATATTTTCAACAAGCTAAAGTTCATTGGAATGAATATGATAAAACTTCTCATTTCCAAGGTGAATTAAGGAAGGAATATTAATAAGAACTTATATTCTATGAATCTCAAACTTTGGATGAGGCTCTTGATTTAGCTCTTAGAAACAAAAAAACTCCACAGCTATAATAGATGTCTCAAAATTTCTAATGGTAGAAATTCTAAGGCTTCTAAAGATGAAAAAGAAGTAAAGAAAAAAGTAAATTCCAAAGTATACTCACATGAGAAAAAAGACAAGGTAAAGAAGATAAAGATTTCAAGAAGAGAAATATCAAGGAAATGGTAATACTTCCAAGGTTCAATGCTTCAATTTAGTAAAGATGGGAGATAAGAAATGAAACTAAAGCTTCCAATGGCAAGGAACTTCAACATTTGAAGAAAGAAATGTCTTCAAATAAATGTAATCATAATTCTTATTTAATCAAATATGTGACTAAAATTAATTCTTTTATAGGAAATGTCGATGTTAATAAGGATCTTTTAAGGAAAATTCTCTTTAAAATTGGGGCTAAATTTCTCTCTAGTGATAAATGAATACACATCTTAATAAATTATGGTGCAGAAGAAAATTTTATTTCTTCTAAGATAGTAGAAAGACTTGGCTTGAAGAAATTTCCTCATACTAAGTCCTATAGAGTGTATTAGCTCTTTAGAAATCATTTTCAAGAAGTTAAGGAGAGATGCATTTTCTCTTTTAAGATTGATTCTGTAATGTGGCATTCTTTCCATAGATAGTATTAATGTCATGCATGTAGACCTTTGTAATTATGATAATAAGACTATAGTTTATGGTGCATGAAATATATGATCAACTCCTAGGAAAGATGGAATACACTAATTGATTCCTATGACATTATAACAATACAGAGAGAATGTTCCTTTTAATGTTTCTTTGATTTTTCTTTGTAAGAAGGATCATGTCAAAGCTCATGAAGAAATTAGACATGGCATTGTCACTATTCCTACTATTACAACATGTGAAGAGAAGCTACAAAATAAAATTCTAGTAGTAGTGCAACCTTTAACATAAGACTTTGTTGGTGTCTGAAAAGGAAAATTAGAAAAACTATCACCAATGAGATTCATTTAACACCTAACAAATTTTATGTCTAGAGCAACAATCCTAAATGAGAGAGCTTACTAGATGACTTCATATCAAAAGAAGGAGCTTCAAAAATAAGTAAATAACTTTCTAATGATTTTATCAAGAATTCTATTTCCCCATGTACCATTCTAACAATTCTTATATTCAAAAAGAACATTGATGAAATGAGAATGTGCATTAATTCTAGGGTTGTAAATAGGATAATAATTAAGCATGAATTTCCTATGCTTAGAATGGATGACATTCTTGATGTGTTGTAAAATGCTAAGTCTTTTTTTAAAAAAATATTGAAATGAAAAGTCATTACCATCAAAATAGGATTAAACTTGGGAATTAAATGGAATATAGACTTTAAAACTCCTAATGCTTTATATGAATGTTTAGTCATGCCTTTTTGGCTAACTAATGCTCTAGCCACATTCATGAACCTTACACATATGATGTTTTGAGAGATATTATTGGAAAATGTTGCATAGTTTTCTTTAATAATATTTTGGTTTATAGCTCAAATGAAGATAAGCATGCACAACACTTGAAGATGATGTGCTCAAAGTTTCATGAGGCTCAATTAGCCATTAATATCAAGAAATATTTTTTCATCAAGAAGAAAATTATGTATTTGGGTCATGTTGTCTTCGAGAATCAAGTTAAAATGAATCCAAGAAAGATCAAGGCAATAAAAGAGTGGCTTTCACCTAAATATGTGAAAGATATGAGATCTTTTCTTGGTTTGGCTAGTTTCTAAAGAAGAGTTTTTAAATATTTTAATTTTATTGCATTCCCTATGTTCTCTTATTTAAATAAAAATTCATTCTTTATGTGGGATGATGCTAAAGAAAGATCATTTTAAGCTTTGAAGAAAAAGATTTATAGCTTCAATGTTGGTATTCTCAAGCTTCTTCAAGATTTTTGAAGTGGAGGTAGATGCAAGTGAGCTTTTTATTGATGGTGTACTTTCATAATAGGGTAAGCCCATCACATTTTATTCTAAAACGTTGAATGAGTCTAGAAAAAATTATAGTGTATATGAGAAAGAATTATATGCTATAATTAAATCTATCAAACATTGAAGGCATCACTTGCTAGAATTCCTTTTACTTACTAATCATAAAGTACTTCAGTCTTTGAATTCCAAAAAGAAACTAAGTGACAAGAATATAAAATGGGTTGAGAAACTTCAATAGTTTCATTTTATTAAGCATATGAGTAGCAAATCTAATGTTTCAGTAGATGGATTGTTAAGAATCCATGTTGCTCATTTTTGTATTAAGGTTAGTGATTTTGACCCTTTACCAATTTGTATCCTAATGATATTGATTTTAGTGATGTATGGAAAGATTTGAGTTTCCATTATTACGAAGGGCCAATAAGTGGAATACTTACCATATCTAACATGATATTCTTTTCAAGGATAGTAAAATTTATGTTTTAAAGAGTGATTTTAAACTAAATATTTTGAAAAATAAATCATAATATTAATATGGTTGGACATATGGACAAACAAAAAAAACATTATAATTAGTAAGTAAGAGCTATTTTAAATCATGTATAGAAATGTGCTTCAATTTTTTAAGGAATGTTATCTTTATCAAAAGTTCAAAGGTGGGGAAGGTATTGATGAAAACTATATGTCATTGTCAATCCTAAGTGCTCCTTGGAAAATTATTTCTTTGAATTTTCTTTGTTGCATTTTAAAAAAATCTAGTCATGGTTCTATACATGTTGCAATATATACATTTATAAAGATCACTAATTTTACTCCATGTATGAGAAGTATTCATGCTTCTCATGTTTCTAATCTCTTATTTTAGCATGTTATGAAATTGAATGACATTCCATTTAATATTATCAATGATAGGGATGTTAGTTTCACAAGTCATATTTCAAGATCACATTGGCAATTATCAACAACAAATTTATTATTCTCTAAAACCTATCATCCTTAAACCAATGGACAAACTGAAGTTGTTAATAAATTTTGCTAACAATTCTTAGATGCTTATGTGATGATCAACCTCAAAGATGAAAAAATATTACAACCCATGCTGAATTTTCTTACAACAATGCTTTTCATATTAGTATTGATAATAGTTTATTTGTTACAAATTATGTTTTCTCACTCAAAATGATTGATGAATTAAGAAAATTTGATAATTGTGCCTAATTGAGTGTTGATTTTATTAAGATAATAAAAGAATTGCATGAATAAATCCAAGTTCAATACTAAAGATATGGCATTCAAGGCCAATGAAGATAATATAAAAATTCAATTTAAAATTGAAGATTATGTGTGGATCTATTTGAGTAAGGAAAGGTAGAGGAAAATGCATTTCTTCAACCTTAAGTCAAGAAGGATTAGAACATTCAATATTACAAACAAAATCAATGCTAATGCATATGAAATTGATTTGTCTAATGATTTTTCTATTTCTTATGTTTTTAATATTTCATATTTGAGTCCATATCATGGTAATGTTCTTGCATTAGACTTGCAAGACAATCTTTAACTACTTAAGGATGTAATTGAAGATTAAACTCCATTTAAGTCATTAATGAAATTAATTATGTTACAATTAAGTGAAGCAAGGAGCATAAGAGGCAAGAAAAGGCATGAGTATTTGGTCAATTGACATGATGAATGACCTAAGAATACCATCTCAATTAATGAAAAAGGATTGATTTTGTGAGGGTCTGATGCTATCCCAAGTATCTTTTCCAAATAATATAAGGATCTCTTAAAGGATGAGAGAGATGATAAGGACATCAACCCAGTCATAGGAGTTATGTATTTTTGTTTTAGAATTATTTTAGGATCATTTAATTTTCTTTTTAGGCTTAGGTAGGCAACTACAACTTAATTGCAAGTTTCAATTAATCATAGCTTGTAACTATAGGAAACTATGAATTGAAATCTATTTTTGTTTATGAAAAAGCTAAAATTCATATTTTCTAAGGTTTAATAACAAGTTATATATCCCTATAAATCATAATAATATCACACTCTTGAAATTGCAAGTTGTAGTTGATCACAATTAGCAAAGAAATATTCATAGAAAATAATTAGATTTTATCAATGTGACAAGATGCAAGTTATGGTCCAATTTTAGTTTAGTATGTGCAAGATGCCTACAAATCATAGTCACTCACAATCTAAGAATAAATTATTTTTCATAAAGGATGAGGCCCAAGAACTTAGAAGGGGGATTGAATAAGTTCCCAAAATCAAACAACCAAGACAACAAAAACTACAAACAAATTTACATAATTCCCCAACTTGGATATGTTCACACTCAAAGGGTAGAGTCCTTACACACCTCTAGACTTTGTTCCTTAAAAAGGTGGTTTAAAGGACACCACAACCTTTGTAATGTTTGAGATCTTCTCTAAGTGTTTTGTTGCTATAGATACACTCAATCTCACAAGATTCCAACAAGCTCAAAAAGTGGTTTCAAAGATCCCACAACCTTTATAAAGATCTAAGCTATGCTTGGAGTGTTTTTATGCTAGAAACACACTCAACCCTGAAAGGTTCTAACAAGCTTTCAAGATGCCTTCTCATAAGAAGAAAATCAACCCTATAGGGCTACAAAGAGAGATACAAAATCAAGAAGAGAATGTAAGTCACTTTACAAATTCCTTGCACTTAGCCACACATACAAAAATACACAAATGATGGAGAAATGAGGAACAAAGATAATTCACTTGATATACAATAATGGGATTAATCAATGAACAATGCTTGTGTGTTTCCCAATGATCTCACTCTATTTTATAACCTTTTACTTTCTAAATCCTCAGAATTTGTGTAACAGCTAGGAAATGCCTAGTTGGGATGTCCAATTAATTTTTGGTACATCTATCTACAAATAGCATTCATTCAAGTGGGATGTCCCACAAAAAAGTAGTATGTCTCACTTGGGACGTCCCAGTAGCAATTGGGATGTCTGTTGTCAATTTGGGACATCTAACATACTACTACACTTTGAACTCTAGGACATTTCTGAGATATTTGGAATGTCTCAGCAAAAATCTCAAAACACCTTCTTTGGCTTGTAGACTTTATTTTCTAATTAATATTTTATGTCATCTCAAATTAGCATCCTAGCTCTCATTTTATCATCCCAGTTCTTATTTTTGTCATCCCAACTCTTATCTTGACAACTCAACTCTCATCATCATAATCTCATCTTGTCACTTAGAAGCTCATGATTATGCTCTTGTCATGTTCTTCCTTAGCCTTAAAAAACCATACAAATGCATTTTCCACATTCTCCATTTTCCAAGGTTTTGACATACCTAAAGTTCAATAATGTTTCCCTTTTTGGTGATGTCATAAAACTTGAGAAAATATGTTAGCACATTTCCTAATATCGTATGATTGAGCAATTTTAAAGAAAAAACATCTTTGTGTGTGTGTGTGTGTGTGTGTGTGTGTGTATTCATTAATAATCCTATGGAAATAATAAATGCAAAGGAAAAGAGATGAAGCATTAAACAACACATATCCATTAGCTTAAATCACAAGAGAGTAACACAAGAAAATGGTAACATCAAAAACTACCCAACGACTATCCATCTATGCATGATGCAAGCATAAACTATATATATAGGTGATATATATATATCAAAACCTTTCCCCAAATAAAAAGTACATAAATCATGGCAACATGTGCTCATATAACTATCCACAATTATATCTCTAGAAATATACAATCTCATATGATTGCTCACAACTGTATATCCTTTACAAGTATACAAAAATAACCATAAAAACTATCCTTATTTTTGTACATCACCCAAAAGGAGGGGATTATGCAAAGCCTCTAATCACTAACATCCTTATCATCATCATCCTCATCAAAGCCAAAATCTACATCAATGGACTAGTAAGTCTTCTCCTCCTCATATCACTATGGGTACTAGAGCTGGAGACCTATTGCTCATCATCATTAGAATAAGATAATGAGATGGAAACTATTTGGGAATAATGCTTTACCTAATATGATGATGAAGAAGAGGGACGAGATGGAGCCTATTGAGAAGATGAGGAAGCACCCTTCCTCTAGTAAGTTTTGGAAGCTAGTTGTTCCCACTAAGGCATAGCACCAAAAATGCTCTCCATTGCCTACTACTTAAAATTTTGAGGAACATCCTCCTATACACAGATACCTAGTCAGAGCTAGTCATGATCAAAAATAGACTCCCCCTAGACATATGCAAGTGGAGCAATAAAATCCTTAGAATCTAATGAATTTCCCAAATCATACCCTAGGGATCACCTAGTTGTTGTGGAATGTCTGGCTAGAGCTAGACTATCGTCATCACTATCTGATATAAGAGGAGTGGTAATCTTCTCAAATGGCTACCCATCCAAAGGAAGTGGAACTTATGCCACATCCATTCTCTTATTCAATTAATAGAGATTTCTTCCAGTCATCCTTATGGTTTTTCCAAAGTATTTCAACATCTTTAACACTAACTTCACTTGTGTGCTTATAGATTTTGATCTTCTAACTTGAAGAGAGAGCCTAGGTGAAGATGTTGCCTAGTTCCTTCTTACCTTTTGAGGTGGACAATCTAGAACTTTAGAGTCTAAATGTGTGATGCTCCTCTTCTCCAAAAACTCTACAAGACTCCTCTTCCCCTTGAGAAGAGGCATATCAAGAATAGGGACACCTACTTGTTAAATCAATAAGCTAATAAAAAGAGGATGTCCATAAACCCTCTCTTTGACAAATAAAGTTGGCATATCCCTGCAAAGAATATGCTCCAAGATCTAATGGATGCCTAGTTACAAGACAATAGCACAAAGAGGCTTATGTGGGTAACAGATAATTATAACTTTCTCCTTGTACAATAATGTTATATAAGATAATAAGTGTGATGGTGGTAGCATCTTGAAAAATTTGATGCCTATAAACTTTCACACTTCTAAGAGATAACAAATTGCCAAAAATGACATTACAAAATTCATCATGAGAAACTGGAATTACATCATTGGTGAAGATATCACTCATGGAATGTATATTAATCCTATGCACTTTAGAGATAGAAATCACAAGAATAGCATTCACTACTTGCAGTGAAACCTCACTCACAATTCCCCCAATAATAGAAATAAAGGCCCCAATAGTAGGATTATTAATAGTAATATTACAATAGAATTCTCGTATCAATATTTCAAGTACACAATAAGTCATAGAAACCATAGAATTCTAACCAATAGCTTTGAAGAATGCCATTAATTTCTTTTGATGTTGTTGCTAAAAATTGAGATTCTTTTCAGAGATAAGGAAGATAGAATGAGTTATCTCAAACCGATGTTGATCATTTGTAGAATAAAATTGAGGCTCATAAATGTTTTTCTTGCTTGTTAAAGCTCCCTTTGTGCTTTTTCCTTTGTGAGGCACCATTGATGTACCAATCTTCTTATGTGCCATGGATTTAAAAAAGGATCATAAGAAATGGACTAAAAATGTAGCTAGAAGGAAGCCCTTATCATTTGTGCTAAGACATCCAATGTTTGAGGGGATGAAACAAGGGAAAAATGGAGATTGGATTTATATAGCTATGGCTACCAAGGATTTCTTCCTAAAATTGAAATGTCCCAAAAGAATGGGATGTCTCACCTAAGTTTCCCCAAAACATAGTGTGATGTCCATGATTGAGATGGAACATCCCAAGTTGGTCTTCTCATAAAACAATGGGACATCTCAACATGAAGTTGGACTACAAGGATGAAGGCTTAAGGGGATTCATCCAAAGGTAAATCTATTCATAAAACAATGTTAAAAATTTAATGCAAGTCAAGGAAAAATTCTTACCAATACATACTTGTACTCACCTTGCTTGCTATTGAGAGGATATGATGTCTATGTAGATTTAGAATGAGGTTCTCTCTCCAAAGTTTCTCCTTTATGATTGGTACAACTTTCTTGTATCTCATATATCTAATCTTCCCTTATGAAGTTTCTTGTTATAGAATGAGTTATTTCTTCCTTCTTTTTTTTGTTTAATCCTCCATATATTTATGACCTACAAGGTATTATTTTTTAGTACCTTTGGATAAGACCAAGGGATCATATTTTTTATATGACCAAGTTTTCATATGATAATGTTTCATTTGCAAATGAGAGTTTGACTGCTTATGCCCAAACTTACCATAATAATAATACTTAATTTTTCTTACTTGAACAAGATGATCAAACCTTGGAGTGTAATCCCATTTGGATGAAGTGCTTGAGGATGCCTCAGCTTGTTGATGACTTCTTGGTCCACTTTTATCATGTGGATCTCTTCCTTTTCCTAAGACTATTTGAAAGATCTCCTTTTCTTTAACAAGTCTCTAATTTACAAGCTTTGTATCTACAAGCTCTTTTATAATCTTCTCATATGAGGATGTTAGTTTTTGATTCTCGGCCCTTAGGTCTAAGATTTCTTATAAGAGATTCAAGTATTTTTGATTGAGTTGGGATAACTCTAAATCTTTATCATTTAAGGCCTTATTCAATTTAATTTATAAACTTTGAAAGGATAAAATCTCATTGCATAATAAGTTATATCTTTCTTCAATACCTCCTTCAGGTTCTTCAGTTTCCATTGTTGGATCATCATCAGCAAGGGTCATACAAATAAGATGTGATCTCAAGGAGGTATCATATATTTCTTCTTCACTTTATTCATCATCCCAATTGGTGTAGAAATTTTTTAATTCATGTTTAAGTGGCTCCTTCTCCTTTGATGAACTCTTGAGGGAAATGGTCTTTTCCTTAATAACACCTTTTCTTATGAGATTCATCTCATATGCTATAAGTGCACTTTGTAGCTCTTCAAATTTTATGACTGAAAAATCCATAAATTTCCCCATGGCTATTACCTTGTTTCTAAATTTGGGCTACAAGTTTCTTATCATTTTGATGATAATGTCACTTTTGCTCAAAACCTTACCCATTCCTCTGGTGGCTACAACAAGTTCATTGGCTCTTGAAAATTGGTCTTTAATCTTCTCTACTTCTTTCTTTTTCAAATTATCATACTCACTTTGAAAAATTAGAATATTTGATTATTGTACAAGAGGTGTGCCTTCATATGTTGCTTCTAGCATTTTTCAAATTTCTTTAGTATTTTTAAACCCAACTACTCTATTACATTCAAATTTACTTAAAACACATTAAAGAAAAATTTTTTACTTTTGAATCAAACATGAATTTATATTTTTCATCTTGTGTCCATTTTCTTCTTGGCTTGGTAGCTTTAATGGTGCTATTGATGGGAAATGTGTAACCTTCAAGAATAGACTTCTAAACTTCAAACTCCATGGATTCAAGAAATTCTTACATTCTAGCTTTTTAGTATGTGAAGTAGATCCCATTGAACATAGGTGGCTTGATGTAGGATGTCCCTTCCATCATTCAATTTGGAGATGTTAAGCTCCAAAATTAAGAGTACGAAGCTTTGACACCACTTGAGGACTAAGAACTTAGAAAGGGGGCGGGGTTGAATAAGTTCCCCAAATCAAACAACAAAGACAATCAAAATCATAAAAAAATTTATATGATTTCCCAACTTGGATACATACACACTCAAATGGTAGAATCCTTACACATCTCTAGACTTTATGACTTTAAAAAGTGGTTTAAAGAACATCACAACCTTTATAATGTTTGAGCTTTACTTGGACTATTTTTTCATTACAGACACACTCAACCTCACAAGGTCCAAACAAGCTCAAAATCTGATTTTAAGGATCCCAAAACCTTTACAAATATGTAAGTGTTTTCATGCTAGAAACACACTCAACCCCTCAAGGTTTCAACAATCTTACAATATGCCTTCTCGGAAGAAGCACATTAACCTTTTAGGGCTACAATAAAAGAAAAATAACAAAGGAGAAAATGTAACTCACTTTATGAATTCCTTTCACTTAGAAACACATAAAATAGTACATAAACAATGGAAAAATGAGGAATAAAGAAAATTTACTTATATAATAATGGGATTAATCAATGAATAGTGCTTGTATGTTTTCCAAGAATTCCACTTTGTTTTATAGCCTTTTACTTTCCAAATCATCCTAGGAATTCATGCAATGACTAAGAAATGGCTAGTTGGAATGTCCCATTCATGCTTGGGATTTCTATCTGTAAATAGACTATATTCAAGTGGGATGTTCCATGGAAAATTGGGAAATCATTCTTGGGAAATCCTAGCTAGGACATCCCAACAACAATTGGGACATCTACTATCAATTTGAGACATCTATTCTACAACTACACTTTGAAATCTAGGATATTTCTTTGATATTTGGGATGTCTCAGTAGATCTCAAAATACCTTCTTTTAGCTTGTAGAGTTCATTTTATAATTGAGACTTTGTGTCATCTCAAATCAGCATCCTAGCTCTTATTTTCTCATCCTAGCTATGATTTTTACATCCCAATTCTCATTTTCTCATCCTAGCTCTCATCTTAACTTAGATCTTGTTTTTCCAACTCAACTCTCATTGTCACAATCTCATCTTGTCACTTCGAAGCTCATGATTGTACTCTTGTCATGTTCTTTCTTAGCCCTACAAAACTATACAAATACATTTTTCACATTCTTCATTTTCCAAGGTTTTAACATACCCAAAGATCAAGAAATAATACTATTTTTAAATGGAATACTAATAGGCCAAAGGAAAACATCATTTAAAAGGCTATAAAAATGAAAAAAATCTAAACAAATGTACCATACATCAATTGGCATATTGCAAGCTTGAAAGCTTGAGTAAGAGATACTCTTAAATATTGAACTTGTGTGATTATTCTTTTGATGGTTCTTCTTGTATTATAAGAGTAGAGTGAGGGTTTGATTGATTGGTTATCCTTACTTGGAATTATGTTACTTTCATTTTGCAATGTATTATATTTCTTTTGAGAAAGAATAAAGTTTTATTTCCTTTTATTATTTAGTTATTCCTTGTTTAAAATTTTTGTTTTTTGAGAGGGCTTAATTAATCAAATTCAAGGATCCTTCTCATCAACATTGATGAATCATCATTGTGTCACATTGATTGGCCCCCATTGACATGGCCTCATTAACATGAGCCTGTCTACATGGTGTTGCTCCATTGATGGAATCACATCGACATAGCATTTGCTACATCTATGAGGCAAATACATGCTCACTAGCTACATTTATGGGATGTCAAGTCATAGTTGTAGCATAGATCTTGTAGTTTATCAATTAAGAGTTAGAATATTTCTCTAAGTGCCTGTAGTAGGAGTCAAAAAGTGTATAGATCTTTATTCAAGCATTGTTGTACCTAAACACACTAGTGTAAAGGGCAATAAAGATGAGCCTCTTGATCAAACCTTGTAGCACTTGGAATAGATTAATGATTCATTTATGCATTTATTATTTTCATTAATTATGTAATTAATTAAGATAAATTAGACCTCAAGTGATTAGTTAATTAATTAACCTAAATAGATTACACACATAAGTACAATTTCCTCAAGCATAAACATGTACTTGCTTGGTAATCCTAGCAACATTATTTCTAGGTTCACCTAGTAGCATAGTACCTAGTAATCCCACTAGTGGATACGTGGGTTTAGAACATGTACGAAAAGTGGGACTAGATGCTTGTGTTAGGAGTAGTTAGAGATTATTTAGTTAGTTAAATTAAATTAGTTATTAAATTACTTCATTTCTCTATTTCAAGCACTAAGAACATAAAACATAAAATAATAAAAATTAGATGCTCGATTACACTTAACCATACCTTTGCGCATCACAAGTGTAATTAGGAATGAATGACTATTAGGACAAAGTTTACTTCCTAGAAGACTAGTGTATCAAGAGACATAGAGTCTATGTAATTTGACTGAATTGCACATGAATGCTTCATGATTCGTATGGTTGTATGTAGGGGTATCTTGACCACACATCATTGGTGTCATTGTCAATGACTCTTTTTGTTGAAATGTGTGCTATCTAGTTTTAGTGAAAATCATTAACATTGTTAAGTTTAAAAATCATTTTCACAAATAATATAATCACATAATCACATTGATATCCTATTTGTATTGCAATATGTCTTCTTCTCATAGATGTGATGATACTAAACTACCAATTCCTCAAGAATGCAAGGTGGTGTATACTCATATAGATGAGTATGTGTCTAACTTCACCTTCACCTTACATCAAGATGAACAACTATGATGGTGTGATATGGAAGGTAACATTATAATGCCTCCTAATTGATCCATGCTTGTGATGTTTCTTTAAGCTCTTAGAAGGCTGGGCATCTAAGATCTTCAAGAGCAATATGTTGTGCATGATTATGACTATTGGCACTACCATCCCACTAAAACACAATGCATGAGAGATCAACACCAAGAGAAGAACCATGAGTTTGTGAAGGGGAAACGATTAGCCAATCTCTTATTCTTTCTTAACCAAGATGAAAATAAGAACCCTTCCTCTAGGGGCTCTCAACATGAAGATTCTCCATCCCTTGTTAGTGGTGATGGGGGTGTGGCACTAACTCTACACTTCACTATTAATAATCCAAGTTTATGTAAGAATGGTAGTCAAGGTAGGGGCTCAAACAAGTATTAAGAGGATAAGAAAATTGATGAACATGACCATGACAACTAAAGAGAAGTTGGCAAACACCATGGTGGTGGAAATCCTCCTCCCTCTTTGCCCTCTTCATCAACATCTTTTTCTTCCTCTTCTGGTTTTAATAAACACCATAGAAAGAACAACTGTGATAGAGGTGAATAGTAGGAAAATAATGATAATTGTTAGGCCCACCATGACTAAAGGGGTAGTAGAGGACATCATCAACATAATGATGATGATGAGCCTTTGCTAGCAACTTGAAGCATGTTGAATATTACAAAGGTTATAAAACTTTCAACCAAGCATGTGAAAGATAGTTCGATTAGATAACTTGATATGAATAATATTCCTAGATTTTAGGTGGGATATAATTCTAATCCACAAACACAAAATATTGAAAATGATTGGCAAAAACTAAAGCTATTTCCCAAGACACTCATCAAGGAAGCAAAAATTTGGTACCAATCTTTGGAGCCAGAAGCCATCCACAAGTAGAGTATAATGCTAGAGTTATTTAATGATAAGTATCAGACATAGTCCAAAGTGTCTAATTTGAAAAGGAAAATCCAAGGATGGAAGCAAGGAAATCATGAATCCTTGAATGCCACCATGGGCAAATACTATTCTCTCATACATCGATGCCTTAGCCATGGTTATTCTCAACGAAAATGACTTTGCCATATCATAGATGGACTTATATCAAAAATGAGGAAAACTCTTGGGATCTATATCAAAGGGAAACTATCAGAACTTAGAGCCCATGAAATTCAATGGCTAATTGAGTAGGTAGAAAAAGAAGAAGGAGAGTTAAGGAAATGTGAAAGTGCAAAGGAATACAACAAGGATCCTTCCATCAAAAAGAGGGAGGTGTAATTTTATGATAGTGAGGAGGAATCATCACTTGATGAGGTGGTAAATAGGAAGACCTTGTCGATCCAAAAATCTATCTAAAATCTCAGCCAAGGTGGATGAAATGTGGGATTTGTTGGATGAAAAACTCCAAACTACTCTAAAAATCACTAAAGAATCAAGAGAGAAATCATACAAGCAATGTCAACAATGGCACTAAGTGGTAAATAATAACATTATCCAAGTGAAATGCCACCACAACTGTATGAGAAATATCAATAATGGCACCAACCACAATTGTGGGAGATGCCACCACCAAGGCAACAATACCCTTATAGGAAACCAAATCCATATGGGTATTATCTTTAGCAACCCCTATCTCCATGTGACTCTTCTAGCAATGTCTATCATTTCCCATATCACTACCACCCTTCCAAATACTATAGATCTCATTTTCCATATTTTAGAAGGGATACCACATTTTATTCTTTTTCTCCTTCTATTTTTGCACCTATTCCTCCACCCTCAATGCAACTACCATATGCTCCATCCATGCAAGGTGAACTTCTAGCCTAGCCATAGTGATGTAATGTTACTAGGGTCGTCAATCTACAACTAGTTCATCAACCAAGGGGTTCAGAATCTCATACTTGTAAAAGACCATTCTTTTGAATTAATAGCCCTACTATGCCTTCACAAACTTAGGTGGCTGGGCATCCTACTCCTACCTCAACCACTACAAACCATTCCATTAGGTCCCCTTCAAACCAAATGCCACCCAAAATCCATACTATTATGCTCACCCATGTTGTATCTGATTGGATATGGGCTTGCAACCTTCTTAGGAAATTAGCTAATCCTAATAGTCCCCTCATCTATTTACAAATTGCTAGAAATGAACCATGTAAAGCTCTTCTTGATTCAAGTTCCAATGTGGACTTGATACCTCATGAGATATATGCTACATGGAACTTGCCACCTCTTAAGAAGAGTAGTATTAGATTAGAATTTGTAGACCAATCTATCACTATTCTATTGGAACTAGTCGAAGACATTATCACCACTATCTGTGGGTGGTCTTATCTTGCCAATTTCATAGTAACCAAGGTTTAGAACTATAAGGGGGAATTCCCAATCATTAAGGAAGGACATGGTTAAGCATTTTTGATGAAAAAATATACTAAAGGAAACTGCATTTAAAAAGATCAAGAAGAGATGAGTTCCATGCATTGCGTACAGTGATACAAGGTGCAATTGCATGCAAAAAATCTAGTTCATGAAATGAGAATTTATTTTTGTAATAAATCAGTGTGCACATGAGGAAAATATTCAAATTTTTCTATACAAAGTAGCCAAAAAATAAGAGGACACCCAATGGTTGGTCATTGATTCTGACAATAGTACAATGTGCATGGAACCCATTGAGAGCCTGACATGCGCTTATGTTGTAGGCATGAATGAACTAGAGAAAGTTCATCACCAACTCTGTAATGATGAAAATGTTGATATTAATTGAGAAGATTTGAATATCCTTGAATATCTTAAATAGGAACCCCTAGAGTTGAAAACTCTATTTGCTAGCTTAGAATATGCATTCTTGAAAAATGGAAAGCTGGTCATACTCAATGCCAAACTTGCTCTTGGGAAAAAACCAAAACTATTGAAAGTGATTAAAAAATGGCCAACAACCTTTACTTAGTCATATCCAAAACTCCCTATAATTTCTCCATGGATATGCCAACATCACATTTACACTAATCCATCTGTGAACCCAAGGAGGTAACCATAATAGTGGTTGAACCCAAAATTGAAGCAAATTATCAAAGAGGAGATTGAGCAACTCCTTAAAGAAAGGTTCATTTATCCCATTTCAAATAGTGAGTTGGTTAGCTCATTCATGATAGTACTAAAGAGAGATGGTAAATGATGAGTTTGTATCAACTTCAAGCTATTAAACATGGCAACATTCAAAGATCATTTTCCACTATCATTCATTGATCAAGTGTTGAACACCATATATGGGCATTGCTATTATAGTTTTCTAGATGGTTATAGTGGCTATAACCAAATCCAAATTTCACTAGAAGATCAAGCCAAAATAACATTCATAAGTCCTTGGTGGATCTTTTCATATTGCAATATGCCTTTTGGTTTGTGAAATTCTCCTTCCACTTTTCAACGTCTAGTCTTACATAGCTTTTAGTATCAAATAGGTAGAAAAATGGAAATATTCATGGATGACTTCTCCACTTATGATGCTACATTCAAGCAAGCCTTGGACCACCTTGAACAAGTACTAAAAAGATGCATAGAAATAAATCTACAACTCAATTGGCAAAAGAGCCATCTCATGGTCCAAGAGGGCATTGTATTGGGGCATCATATTTTATAGGAAAGGATTGAAGTAGAGCTTGAAAAGATAAGAATCATCCAAGGAATCACCCTTCAACTAGAAATTGTCAAAGATGTTTGACCATTTCTTGAACACACTGGTTACTACCAATGATTCAAAGAGAATTTCTATAAGATCTTGAAACCATTGGTCAAGCTAACAAAGAAATATGCTCTCTTCATTTGAACTAAGAAATGTGAAAATGCATTCCAAAGCCTCAAATAAAAGCTCATAAAGACTCCAATTCTATGAGCACCTGACTAGTCCAAATCATTCCATATCATGATAGATACATCTAATTATGCCTTGGAAGTTGTGCTTACATAATTGGACAATAAGAAATGTCCATATTACATCCACTACATAGGTTAAAGCATTGTGGATATATAAGTGAATTACACCACTATGGAGAAAGAATTGATGATGGTGGTGAATGCTATGGAAACATTCAAGCACTATGTGGTTAGATATAAAGTGTTTGTGCACAGTGATGACAATGCCATCTACTTCCTCATGAACAAGCCAATGGTGAGCCAACATGTTATATGGTGGCTAGTGATCTTGTAGAAAATTCAATCTTGCAATGGTAGATCGAAAGTGAACTAAGAATGTAACCGCTAATCACTTGTCTTAGTTATGATGAGATAACAAAGAGGAGGAAAGCCCACTATCTAATTTGTTTCCTGATGAACTCCTCATTAATGGTGCAATGAATAAAAAAATATCCATAGAACCAAAATGGTATGATGGCATCCTCACTTATCTTCTCACTTAGAAGATGCCACAAGATCTAGACCATAAGAAGAAACAACAATTTCTTCATTGGGGAAAGCACTTCATGGAAATCAACAAATACCTTTACAAGGTATGCACCAATGGCCTAGTTCGCTGGTGTGTGCCTAATGTAGATCAATTGCATGTTCTCCAAAATGCTCATGAAGGCCGTTGTGGAGGCCACTATAGTAGAAGATGCATGGCCATAAAAATCCTAATAGAAGGATAGTATTGGCACATAATCCTTAGGGATGTCCACTAATTTGTCTAATCCTATGAGTGCTACCAATGCAATGGTGGGATGAGAATACAAATGGAGGGTCCTCAACAGGTAATTCAACCACTAGAACCCTTTAACATATGGGGCATATATTTCATGGGTTCCATCACACCCATGTCCAATGGGAAGGCATATATAATTGTTGTTGTTGACTACTATACCAAATGGAAAAAAGCAGTAGTTATCATTGACTATACATTATCCACTACTACTCAATTTGTACAACAAAATGTTGTGAATAGGTTTGGGATGCCACATGCACTAATTTCTAACAATGGAACCCATTTTACAAGTGCCACTTTTCAAAAACTCATGCAACGCTTGGGGGTTCAACATAAGTTAACAACACCCAATCACCCCCACATCAATGGTCAAGCAAAGGTGATTAACATGGAGATGACAAAGATTCTAATAAGAAATATTAGGAAATATAGGAGAGACTAAAGCACAAAAATAAATGATGCCCTTTGGGCCTACTTATCAACATAAAAACTTCCTATTGGATACTCTCCCTATGAGTTAGTGTATAGAAAACTTCCAACACTCCTAATTCAATTTGAGCTTCATACACTCTTAATAGCCTATAACTTGAATCTTGACTTAAGTCTGGCACAAAAAGAAGACTATTCAACCTAAATGTGCTAGACAAAAATTGATTGGTAGCCCTATCTTAGAATGAGATGCACAAGGCATTCAACAAATTTCACAATATTATAATATGGAAAGTAAAATTTCATCAAGAAGATAAGGTTCTCTACTAGAATCCCACACACATACCTCAAAAAAAAATCCCAAATGTTGTGGGAAGGGTCTTATATAATTAATAAGACCTTTTATTCTTGGTCCATGATGATATAAAAACCTAAAATCCCAAACAAAAATCAGTTGGTCAATGTCCAACAAATAAAGCCTTTCCATGAGATGAAGCAAGACAATGCAAAAAATACCTTAAAAGGTGGGTAATCACACTCAATTTTTTGAATCTCCTCCTTCCATCTTAGTCTTGGAGGAGATGGTCATCCATGCTAATGACATACATGGCTCCTCAGTTTTTCTATTTTTTGTTTTACAGATTTTTTTCTTTGTAAATTGTTTATTTTACCTTTTTGATTTTAAAACTTCTTCCTATTTTACATCATTTTTTTACACCATCATTAGTACATTTAAATCTTTCTTGATTATTTTACACTTTCTTATATATTTTACTTTATTTTAGTGTGATTTTCTAACTTTTGTTAATAAATGTGTTTTGTGCCAACAGGACACAGTGGTGTTGTAGCTATTACTAATAGTGGTTTGTGCTTAATTTTTGTTTGCTAATGTCTAGTTTCTATTTCTGAATTTTTGTACAAATGGCTAAGACCCAACTTATTTTTCATGAAATAGGCAATGAGTCCATGACATCCACCCATCCACAAACTCTATGGTTTTCCTTGTTTTGGAAGTTTAAGGTCCATTTCATTAAATAAACTTTTAACAGATGTGTGACCTTAGTAGTTTCCAAAATTGGGAAGGATTCAAAGGTTTGCACATGATGTGACTTCAAGGAAACTTTATACTCTTTGTACTCTTCTACTTGCTTAGGTGCATGAGTATTTTCATAGACTTCTTACTGTTTTGTATCAACCGATAACAAGAAGTTGAATAAAGTCTTTGCATGGTGTGGTTCCCATAGAAAAAGAAAAAAAATAAAAAAAATTAAAAAAAAACAACAATAAAACAAAAAATATAAAAAAAAACATGATGGAAATTCAAAGAACATTCCTTAGACAAATAAATGGGCTACAAGCACTGGTTATGGAACTAGAAACACATGTTACCCATGCCTAAAGGTCCCCTCTAACTAAGGCCCTCTCTCACCTCTTGCTTCTCTTTTTCTCTATTTATGTAGTGGTTGTTTTGTTGGAGCACTCTTGTGTCTTGAGGAGGTAGATTAGTCTTAGAGTGGTGATGCAAAGACATTGAAAGCGGTTGGTTTTGGTCTAGGCTAAGGATGGATCTTCTCAAGTCATTTAAACACAAATACACAAAGGATTTCTTATGACATCAATTTGGAATTCCATTCCACCTTATTTATCATCCATCTATGCTATCCATGACTCATCTCACAATCGATGTCCATGTTCTTGATTCAGTGTTTTTGTCTGATGTACTTGAATTCTTTGGTAGAATCTTCTGGATTTTAGTCCTTAACTTCCATCAACCATTAATCACCTATGGGGCCCATGAACTCCTTAGGTTGAGGTTATGCAAGGGTAACCAAGGCATGTGCCTACTATGGGAAGGACCCACTTGCATATCTTTTGGTTGGATTTGTTAAGCACCTTATCCTTAGGCATTCTTGCAATCAAAATCTTTTGTGCACCCATCTTCTACATCCAACCATGTGCTCCTTTACATATTTTACTTAATGCACACATTGTCCATCAAATTTTTCAATTCTTGAGCTTTCAAAAACCCTCTATTCTTGGCTTTTCTAGGACTCCATGGACTTCAAAATCATTCAAAAATTCATTGTATTTTTCAAGATATTCACATTTGAAAATTTTGTTTATGAAACCCATAAACAGGGCCCCGTTGATAGAGCCCATGCATATATGAGGCCCCATATATGCAACCCCATCAATGTAGTGTAAAACTAATATAAATATGTGTGACTCCATATGAATTTTTACATTTTCTCATAAATTCCCAAGAATTGTTTTCAAATTTTCAAAGCCTAGAACCCTCTAGAGCCTATAACTTCCTAACCGTTTCTCCAAATCACTCAATTCTTCAACCTTGTAGCTAATAGAGGTAAGCTCTTAGTTGTGGGGGCCACAAATGTGCCTTTTTTATAGAAAACTTTTCACCATTTTTCTAACTCCCACAAAATTTTAATTAAGAAATCAACATTTAAATACCAAATTATAGAAGTTAAAATCTTCCAATGAGTTCCGATGACACTTATAATGAAAACTAATTAATAAAATAATCCATGGATGTGTTATGACCATAGATGGCACCAAAAGACAAACACACGCAAGAAGGAAAATCCTCTCAACAAAGAGAAAAATGACCAAGAACTAGAAGGGATCAAGAACAAGCCTAAAAAGAACCACTTGCAACCCATGCCATGGGTCCTCTTAGGGAAGAGGCCAAGGTGGAATCTATTCGTTAAATTCTAGAACTAGAAATAGCAACAAAACATTTCCACTAAGATGAGGCACTAGCTCAGCAAGAAAACCTTGAGGTGACCTTAACATAAGCCCACCTAAATCAAATCAAATCAAGCCCAAAAAATAGTGCTCTAAGAGTTAAGTTTGGCTCCTTCCTAGAGAAAGCGCTTAAAAGAAGTACAAGATCAATTGAAGACCTCTCCCATGTGGCCAATTATCACTTCCACTTGGGAGTGGTACATGGGAGAGATATTCTTATTTTAGAATAATAAGCAAGCCAATTCAACGGTCAAAATCAAGGACATCTCAGTGTCCTACTCAATGCAAGCCATTGCTAAAGTTCTTAGGTTGCTAGAAACTAGGACAAATCTTGTTGAGATTCTAATGCAAGCAAACCCCCAACATAAAAAAGGAATGGGTTCAAAAATGGTATGGTCTCAACCATAAGGAGTATAGCATGCTCACATTGGAAAAAAGAATTCACTACAGTATTGTGGCCTTTCACCTAAACCCCACAGTGAGACCCAAGAAGATCACTACCTGTTCTACTCATGCATGCGCTACCCTGAGTGGGAGATTCCCTATCAACCTTCCATAGCTAATCTATCTAGAGATAGAGAAGTAGTTGAAAGAGAATGAACATAGAAGGAAGGTACCCCCCTTGCCATGCCTCACTAGAAAAATTTATCTAAGGGGAGTAAGAGTATGTTATACAAATGATGTTGTCGGGCATGCTTTAATCGCTAATTAGGTGGAGATGATAAAAGAAAAAACACTTGCAATAATCATTCAAGAAGAGAAGTAGTAGCTACCACCTCCACTTGCCACTCAAAAAACTATGTTGCACATCGCTACAACAACCCAAAGGTTGCACAAATACAAAGGATGGCTCTTGAACAAATAAGAGCAACGAACAAGCATTAGTGGTAGAGATCCATCTATGTACTAGTTAGTGATGAGTCATCTAAATGAGGTGGACTAAATAGTCAACATGATGGGAGGAGGTGGATCTATTTTCTTGTCCCAATGAATGTAGTTATCCACAAGGTCAAATCCTATGCTAGAGAGCTCATGGTATCTCTCATAAAATAGTAGCCACTCCCAGAAATTTCTAGGAACATCATGTTCTTTGTGTGCTTGGACAAAGGTGATGGGGCAATAATGCTAGTGATGGAGCACCAAGGGTAGGACAGCAGTAGAGGTGGTTGCTAATAGAATTTCTAAAACACTCAATGTACTTGTGACATTTGTACTAGATATCACTACACACAAAGATGTGCAGATGTCTGCAGGGATCATAAGTGGTAAATTAAGTGCAACACAACATGAGGAACTAATGGATTAACTAGTGGGAACTAAGTAATTGATTTTGATTATCTTTTATCTTTCAAAAAGTATTACTATAACCTAGTTGGAGCTGCTAAATGCAAGGGGAAAAACATTATCTTGGAAGGGCAACTTGAAATAGCTAAGGAGTTGAACCAACACTTGTTTGTTAAAGTTGTTGAATTAAGAGCCCAAATTGTTGACCCTGCATTTCTCAACCCAACATTGACAAAAGATGAAGCTCTTGAATAACTTCACACTAGACTAAAAGGGGTTGAGGCTACAATGGAGACAATGGTGTTCTACCAATCCTTGGTAGAGGCTACCTAGCACAAAATTTAGAAGGCCTTAGATCTAACCTACCAAGAGAATGTGCAATTGACCATAGAGAACCATTACCTATGAAATTCTGATGAGCATAAATAATAGTTGGTTGACTTTATCTATCAATAGTAGGAGCAACTAGCTAGAGTGAACACAGAGCTAAGGAGATTAGTAGTTGAAAATAGAAACCTCTTCATGGAGGAGGTCCAAGCCCTTTGCCAAAATATTTCAATAGAGGTAACTACCTATAAATTAGAGGGTCTCAAATTTAAGAGAGTCAAGGATCATTACAAAGATCAAGTTGATCTACAAAAATAAGTTAGTAAAAAGAACATCCAGTTGGTGAAGGAAAAAGTAAATAAAATCCTCTCGCAACTCCAACAAGGAAGAGAAGTTTGGCAACCTATCATTGATGGGATAGATGCCTACAATAAGGTAGAAATCTACATGAAGGAGTTGCAAATTGAGGAGATGACAGAATACATGAAGTTTTCCAATCTCTAATATGCAAATCTCGCTATGTTGATTACTAAATGTCCATGATTAGAATTGGAGAAGCAAGTGGCTATCTTGTACTTGTTATACAATGCCGAGTTCAAGCATCATAAGGACACCAAGAAAAAGCTTGTGGTGGCAAACACAAAACTCGAGGTTCTTAAGAAAAAATACACAGATAAGAGATCTACTATAGATAACCTAGTCAAAAGAATGAATGACTACCATGAGCTGCAAAACATATTCAAGGCAATCAATGCCAATGCTATCTGGTTTTTTTCAATGTTAAAGAGTTGTTCCTAGTAATGTCCTATCTGTGGGATATCCCTATTCTAGCTCACATTGGCAATGCCATGTCAACTGTGAATGGACCCCAGAGTAAGGAGGAGAAAATTAAGGCATTAATAGATGTCTTTTGTCTTCCACTAGAGGCTATAGCCATAGTAGAACAACCATAGCTACCTCAACCATCACATGTACCTGAAGCTAGTGAAGGTCCTTCAAAACCTCATGAACCACTACTACCTAGGATTGTCTAATCTTCTCAACCTCCTTCATGCCATCAAAGGATGTGCTATCTATTTTTGAGTAGTCATGCCATTATGTTCAATTTCGTATCATGAACACCACAATTTTTGTAATTTTGTTGATTTGTACACTCCAACACTCAGTTTTTTCAAAGTTAGTTTGTTATGTCAAGAGCTAATCAATAATCCCATACCTTTCCAATTTTGTAAAGGAACTTGAGGATGATTTTTCATTCAATCATGGGGGTATGATGAATCTTCTTTGTGTCACGTTGACAAGACCCTCATTATCGTAGCCCCACCTATGTGGTGTTGGCCACATTAATGTAATGTTTGCTGCATCTATGAGGCCCTTTCAACATAGTGCTACAATAAAATCTATAAATACATGCTCACCAACCATGTTTATGGAAGGTCAAGTCATAGTTGTCATAGAGCTCTTATAGTTTTGTCAATTGAGAGTTAGAATATTTCTCTGAGTGTCCGTAGCAAGAGTTAATAAGTGTATGTATCTTTATTCGAGCACTATTGTACCTGAACACACTACTGTGAACAATAATAAAGATGAGCCTTTTTATTAAACCTTGCAACAATTGGAATAGATTAATGATTCATTTTTTATTTTCACTAATCATGTAATTAATTAAGCTAAAATAGACCTCAAGTGATTAGTTAATTAATTAAGCTAAATAGATTAAACACATAAGTACAACTACTTTAAGTGTAAAAATGTATTCACCTGGTAATCCAAACAATGTTATTTCTTGGTTTTCCCAGTAGCATAGTGCTTGGTAATCCCAATAGTTGATACGTGGGTTCAAGACATGTACAAAAAGTAGGATTGGATGCTTGTGTTAGGACTAGTTAGAGATTAGTTAATTAGTTAAATTAAATTAGTTATTAAATTACTTCATTTCTCTATTTCAATCACTAAGAACATAAAACATAAAATAATAAAAATTAGATGCCTCAATTACACTTAACCATACCTTTGTGTATCACAAGTGTAGTTGGGAAGACAATGAAAGACTATTAAGAGAAATTTCACTTCCTAGAAGATTAGTGTACTAGAAGACATAGATTCTATGGAATTCGACCGAATTGTGCTTGAACGCTTCATGATTCATATGGTTGGGCATAGGGGTACCTTGACCACTCATCAAACATGATAGTTACAATGGATTTATAAATACCTATAAGAAATTACAAGTCTATGAAAGTATATAGTATAATTCAAGATAAGCTTTGAGTATGAACTTTTTTTTCATCTTAGATAACTTCTTATTTTAACAAATCCTGTATTTTTTTATGTTTAACTATGTCTATGGTGTTTACAAATATTACAATGTTTGTATGCTATCTAATCTCATATTAAATAAAACCAACATAATTATTTATTAATTTCTTGAACTTTATGATCATATTAATCATAAAAAACTTAACATGTTATTAGATCTAAGGTTTATATTAATAAAATTTATCACTATAATATACTTAACAGTGATTTGGTAGGTCATCACATTTAATGCAATCCTAATTATAACATTTAAAGGTATATTTTGTATTTTTACATTCCATTTAATTATAAGCATGAACTTAAAAGAATTCTAGCTACAAATTCAAATTTTTTCAGCTTTTAGTATCTCAACTCAGATCCTCCTAGTACGAACCTTATCCAATAACTCAATTTCCTTATTTTTCATTTAAATTCTACTCATTTCATGAAGAAAATTATGTGTGATGAAACTTTTTTATTGCACCTATTCAACTTCGGTAACTTATATCTACATGTTATTTTTCATGGGTTGAAACTTACTAAACTTAGTTTTATATTATTTAATTTATGATTTGAATGATGTACAATATTTTAATTTTAATTGTTTTCTATAATTTTTCTAAAAATCCTGGATCAATAATTTGCATAGTAACTATTCAACAAAATGCTATGCAATGAGAAAACACAACCTAAATTGCATGATTCTTCTATAGAAAGTACATTATCAAGTATACCTCTCTAAAGCATTTAGATCATAGAGAATCTAATCCATTTTTACCATCACTATTATTTTAATCCAAACTTCATAGTGATTCTACTTATAATAAAGGATCATCATCCACCATGAAGAATCCAACAGTTAAAAAGATGAATCCAAATTTAGCAATGGTAGCACATTATTATGTGTTATGAATATATCATGGAGTTCTAATCTATAATTTTCAAAAGAAAGAATACATCTAATATTTGGCAATAAAATGAAGCATGCAGTACCACTATAATGATCTTAAATTAGCATCATAGTTGCTTAATAAGGGCTTCTCCATAGAATTAACCAAATCTAGAATGACTCTATTCTTGGAGTTTTTTGTATTAGAGAATCCACTATTTATCAAAAAGCTTATAAGAACATTTAACATTGGTTTTTTATCTTTCATTTTGATTTGAGTTGGAAATTTGGAAGAATACATAAAAGCTCCTTAAGATCCTTCTCCAAATGGTAAAGACAATTTTTTCTTTGAAAATGAACTCATTTCCCATACATCATTTGCTAGGTTATTTCAATTCCACAAATAATTAGAGTAATGCATGTTCATCACTAACAAGAAGAGTGTTTTTAACACAATTGAAAATGTCATACTTGTACCACCTGAAATCGTCGGTCTCTGGCTGGAAGGGAAAACAGAGGCTGTGGGATCACAGGACGGGTGCAGAAGACACTGCCTTCGCCTAAGGGCGAGCAGGAATGCAACGGAGGCAGAGTGCCTTGGGTGGTCTGCATGCGGATCAGACAAGTATTTCCCCATGTGTACGCAAATTGCTATACACTGGGTTATGTAAACGGCGTGCAAGCGTAAACAAAGCGCAAAACGGATGCAAACAGAGTGCGAGCATAAACAGGCGTAAACGATGCGTGGGCCAAATTGACGTAAAACTGTAAAAGAACTTATGCAGCGAATGAAACGATGATATTACAGAGTCAAAGTAGAGTGCACCGATCTAACGTAGTCGTGAGGGAACACAAGGTGGACGAAGAGCCGTGGCGTACACAAGGATGACTTAGGCGGTTTGCAGGGCGAGCGGAGCGTAAGAGACTTGATCAGTAGCGTGCAGGGCTTCCCAACATAAGAGGGTTTTCAGCTCTTTTGTGCAGCGTAAATGTTCTCTGGTGTGCTCCGGGATTTTGCCAAACGTTTTGAAAGAAGTGGAAAATGGGGGTATTTATATCGGTTGTTACGCTAGACTCGAGATGGGAGACACGTGGCGCATTGACTGGGTGCATACAATTTACAAATGTATAAAATATTACAACTGCAGGGCGTATACGCCGTATCAAGCCGGCGTATACGCTGAATGTGCTGGGCGTGCGAACTGGGTGGAGATGCTGTGCTGGGCGTGTACGCTGGGCGCATACGCTGAAGAATGCCAGGCGTACACGCTGGGTGTATACACTGAAGGCTACTGGGTGTATACGCTGGAGAATTCTAGGCATACACGCTAGGCGTATACGCTGAAGGCTGACCACTTGCTTCAATCCTTGCTCTTTGGTGTTATCTTCATGCTATCATTGGAGATCTTGTCATCGAGCGTGTGCACCTGCAGTACCTGGGCATGTACGCTGGAGTGTCAGGCATATACGCTGGATGCATACGCCGGGGAGTGTTGGGCGTATACGCTGCAGATGTGAAGTTGGGCGTATACGCTGTGAACTTGGGTGTATACGTTGCAGATTTGGGCGTATACGCTAGACGTATACGCTGTGAACTTGATAGTGAGAACCAAGCATTTCGAGCTCCAAAAGTGTCGTGTAAAATAACTCATTGTGTCGGGGTCATCTGCGGGTCTCAGGAACATGTTTGGTGTCAGATAAGTACTAAGCTCCAAATTTTGTGGTGTTTCATTGGCCCCTCTTTGTTGATGCTTAGAGGAATCGACCCGAGAAGTGTCGACAAAGAAGCACAAAACACCACAAGCAACTTGACGAAGACTTTGCCTACTGCCACTTGACGAGATGTCATCGTACCGTGTTCAATAGTACATGGGATCAGGACAATGCAAATTTATGGCTTAGGGGAAGACGATTGCGGGAATTGGTGACTGCCCGAGAAGATGTGCTGTGGACAGGGAATGCTTGGGTACATGGCATGCTGATCCTTATCAAAGGCCAGGATTCGGGAGACGCAGAATATAGACATGCGATGTGTGTTCTTTGGCAAAACAAGGCTCTTGGTCAATTTTCAAGAGAATTTGTTGTCGAGGCCAAAGCCACGGGAGGATGCGTTACATTCTTTGGGAGAACGGGGCCCACATGTAATGTTCAAGGGAACCCGTTGACAGGGAGCCAAAGCTATGCAACTAGATGCCTTTTGACTATTTTGGACATGAGTACTTGTTTTGGAGACAAATGCCTTCCTGCCTAGTTTGGAGACAACTGCCTTCCTGCCTGGTTTGGAGACAACTACCTTCCTGCCCCTTTTTTTTGAAGAAAATTTGGCCTTGATGTTGTACTCATGTTCGAGCGTGGTGTTTTGGGTTGCAATTTTTTTGAGGTGGCACAATGTTTTAAATGTGCTGAGTGTGTCAAAGGGATGCTGGGATAATTTTTGGTGAATGGATAGGGAATTTTGCCAGTGAATGGAGATGTACTAGTGAATGGCTTAATCCAGCTTAAGTATGTTGCAAACATTGTCTCATCACGCTGCTAATGGTGGAATGCATTCTCATGCAAAACTTCTGGGTTTCATCCTGCAAGAAGAATGCTAATTGTGAGTGAATAGATTAGCTTAGACTTACTCGGCGGCCGATGGCACAAAGATGCTGAAGAATTGCAGGCACTATGTAGATGACAGTAGTGTTGGTAAGAGCGATTGATAGCGAGTGAGCAGTGAAGCTGATGGATGTACATGACGGTGGATTGATGTGTCGGATGTGAACTCGCCAGTTTATAGTCTTGGCAGACTATCATGGGTTAGTTTTATGTCATAACCCGTTGGACATTTCATGTTTAACGTCGTGGCAGACGTTACATTGCTAGTTTGAAGTCTTGGTGGACTATGAAGAGAGCCAGTTTATAGTCTTAGCGGACCCTGATGATTACAACAATGGCAATTTACTGTCATGCCAGATGGATGCAAGTTTATTATCATTGCGGACACTGTGGTGTCAGTTTGAAGTCGTGACCCAGGACCATTCTGTGGTATCAGTTTTTTGTCATAATTCTAGGACGAGCTGTGGTATCAGTTTATAGTCGTAATTCCAGGACTTGTCACGTACCTGAGCTTGTATTTATATGTAGAATGGTTTTAGTTACAAGTGGTTAATCAGGTTGGCAAGCTCATTTCTGTCTGTGTTGGCTAGCTTGAATGCGCCATTATCAAATGCTTCGATGACCACGTAAGGCCCTTCCCAGTTGGCTGAGAATTTGTCCGAGTGTTCCCAAACAGCTTTGAGGACCAGGTCGCCTTCTTGAATAGGGCACTTGTTGATGTCATGCCGATGTCGCTGTCGTTGTTTCTTTTGGTACCATTCGATCTGATCAAGCGCACGTGTGCATTCCTCTTTCACCGAGTCGAGGTCAATGATACATAGATCATTGTTTTGGTCGTCGTTGAGGAGTTCAGAGAGTCTAATTCTTAAGGATGGTACCTGTAATTCCAAAGGTAAAATAGCTTCTAAACCATAAACAAGACTGTATGGAGTTTTACCTGTCAATGTTCGGTGTAGTATGGTATGCCCACAATGCGTAAACTAGTTGCTCGTGCCATCTCCTTTTGCTCTGGGTGAGCATTTTCTTAAGTATCATGATAATTGTCTTATTCGTTGCTTCTGCTTGCCCAATGCTCTGAGGATAGTAAGGGGATGAAAAAGAGTGTTTAATCCCCAGACTATCACAAAATGTTTTCGTTTCGGCACTGCTAAATTACGGCCCGTTGTTAGTGATGATTGTCATGGGAATGCCAAAACAGGTTACTATATTGTCAAGGATGAAATTGCACACGTGTTTCGATGTGGTTTTTTGAAGGAGAATAGCTTCTACCCATTTCATAAAATATTCAGTGGCTATTATAATGAAACCATGCCCTGCAGAAGATGAGGGTGTCATTGGACCAATGAGGCCCAAACCCCATTTTTGGAAGGGCCACGTGATTTGCGCCGTGTGCAATTCGTTAGGCGGGACATGGATCAGGTTGCTATGTTTTTGGCAAGTATCGCACGTCTTAACCTTGGAGAGACAGTCATATTCCATGTGTGGCCAATAGTATCCTAATTGTCTTATTTTCATAGCCATGGCTTTTGGTGCTATGTGTCCTCCGCATAGTCCCTCATGTACATGTTCAACGATTTTTTGGGCATCAATACTACTGACGCATGTTAGCAATATGCCTTCATAGGATCTATGACATAGTGTGTCCCCTACCAGGGTATACAGCTTAGAATGTTTTCGCACTGCGTCTTTCCGTGCATTTGTTAGATGTCGTGGTGTTTTACCGTGTAGAAGGTACTCTTTTATGTCATCATACCATTCCACTGCGTGTGTCGTGCTAACAGATGCAACTAGCAACATGTTGGGATTGTCGATTACCAGTTCAGTGCAATTGATTATAGAGCTCGGTAAGGCATGGAACATATCGGGTGATATATTTAGTGCTAATGTGGCTAAGGCGTCTGCGATGGTATTATCATTTTGGGAGACGTGTTGCACATCAATGTTTTCGAATCGCCTCATTAGATGTTTCACCAAATCATAGTATGGTTGTAAATGTTGAGCTTTACATGTGTAAACGTCTGTAACATGGTTTACGACTAGTTGTGAATCCCCTTTGACTATAAGCCTTGTGATGTTTGAAGCCAACGCTGCTGCGAGACCTCTAAGGAGACCTTCATACTCTGCTATGTTGTTAGTACAATGGAAGTTGAAGCGATAGGCAAAGGGTCAGATTTCCCTGGAGGGATAGGTGATTACAGCGGCTGCACTTTCTCCTCGAGAGGTGGATGCTCCATCAAAGTTTAAAATGGCATCGTAATCTTAAGGCATCATGTCTATGGCACTTATGTTTTCATCTGGGAATTCTGGTTCGATAATCACTTGATCACGTGTTTGTGATGTAGCCATTTGATCCGCTATGGCCTGACCTTTGACTGATGATTGCACTACATAGGATAGATCAAACTTGGCTATCATGGCTTTCCACCGGGCTATTCGACTCGTTTCGTAAATATTTCCCGTTATGGCTCTCAGTACATTATCCTTGCAAATGATGTAGACTTGGTTACGGAAGAGGTAATGTCGCAATTTTCATAGGGAAAAGACCAAAGCTAAACATAACTTCTCCACATCATTATACTTCTTTTCGTGGGCAACTAAGGCATGGCTCAAATAGTATACAGGGACTTCGATTCCTTCGTCTCACTTCTGGCAAAGCATGGACGCGATTGACGATTCCGAAGTGGTAAGGTAGATGTAAAACAGTTTATTATTTTGGGGCAGATAAACCGTAAGCAATTGGGAAAGTGCTGTTTTGATGTTTTCGAACGCTTCTTGGCACTACAAAGTCTATTCAAAATGGACATTTTTATGTAACAAGTGATTCATAGGTTGTAATTTGTCTGTTAATTTTTCTACGAAGCACCTGATGAACTGAAATCTACCTTGTAGACCTCAAAGTTCGGTAAGGTTGCTTGGTGCTTTCAGGTTTGTTATGGCCTTGACCTTATCGGGGTCTACCTGTATCCCTGCTTCAGAGGTTATGAATCCGAGCATCTTGCTTGTTTTGACACTGAAGACGCACTTTTTGGGGTTAAGCCTTAGCTCATATTTTAGGTAACGTTTTAAGACTAGGTCGAGGTCTTGTACATGTTGTTCGGTTGTTTTTGACTTAACCACGATGTCATCCACATAATCGTTGAGGGACTGTAACATATAATCACTAAAGATAAATGTCATGGCTCTCTGATACGTGGCCCCAGTGTTCTTGAGACCAAAAGGCATCATGGTGTAACAAAACGTTCCCCATGGGGTCATGAAAGTTGTCTGAAGTTGATGCTCAGGGTTGATGCGGATTTGGTTGTATCCTGAAAAGCCATCCATAAAAGATAGTAAGGCATGCCCGGTAGTCGATTCAACGAGTTGATCGATGCTGGGTAGGGGAAAGTCATCTTTTATGGTTGCTACGTTTAAATCTCGGAAGTCGATGCATAAGCGAATGCTTCCATTTTTCTTCGAGACTATGACCATGTTGGACACCCACTCGGCATAGTCAACAACCCGAATAAAACCAGCTTGATAAAGCTTGGTGATCTCATTGCGAACTGCCAATGCCACCTCGGGTCTAACTTTTCGTGCTTTCTGTTTTATCGGTCTTAGTTTGGGGTCCAAAATAATGTTATGTTGGAAACTTCTAGGATCTAGCCCGGGCATGTTGGTATAAGACCAAGTGAATGCTTTCATGTATTTCCTGAGTACATTCTCGATGTATTGTGCCAAGTGCGGTTGTAGTAGTGTACTTAATTGTAATATTTTAATTTTCCCATCAGGCATGGTAATGGGTGTTTCAGCTAGCAGATCTTCAGTGATTTTTTCGGCCTCTATGTCAAGGAATTTTGTCATGCCTCCGTAGTCGTCTGTTGTTTGCTGTGTTGAGGCTATGACCGTCTCATCCGTTAGTGGACTTGAGTTGATGAATTTTATGTCAAAGTCCCGTGTAATGGTGTCGTATGGTCCATCGATGGTTAACGGTGCGGTTAAGTGCTGGCAGTCCATTGAGCTCATCCCTGCCAATAAACCAAGAGTTGCATGAGCAAAGGGATTTTTCTGTGTCTTTTGATGATTTTAGACTATGTGTACATGTATAACGGTGGATTATTGTCACACTTGGATGTATGGCAGTTTTATGCCTTACCGGGTAGTGAGCGGATGGGGAAATGGCAGTTTAAGGCTGTACCGAGCCATGCGCGGATGTTTAGACCAGCGTAGATGTGTGAAACAAGGTCCATGGAGGAACCAGGACGTAATAATCACTATTTTTTAATGAATTTTTAGTTAAATTTTATTGTTTTGGACAAATTTTGGTGAAAAATAGGCAAAGGAGGCCAAAAACGGCGAAAACGAGGCAACGGCGGCATAAGCGACGGTGGCGTCAGCGTCAGCGTCATCAGGCGCTATGTAAAGGGAAGGGGGGTCCATTTGTTTTCTGTTTTTGAAAGAAACAGCATAGAGTGTAACCCGAGCGAGTGTGAGTGTAAGTGTAAAACTGCTAAAGCGTAAGCGTAAACACCCATACCCTAGCGTAAGCGTAAACTGGATCCTGAGCGTAGACGCTGAAGGTTGAACCCAGCGTAGACGCTGAGGCTTAACTTCTTAACACCAACGTAGAGTTGCTCAACGTGAACGTGGATCGTCAGTGTAGACACTCTGAGATGGGCAAGGGCAAGGAAGTGGAGGATCAGGGGAGGAAGGATCCCGCCTTAACCTTCGCTGAAGAGACGGAGGCCATGCTGTAAGGCCTTCCTAGGCCAAAGATGCCTACGTGGCTCGTGACGTCCCAGAGGTAAGCCTTGATCCCTATTTCTATTTTTTGTTTGTTCTTTCTAGCGTAGACGATCTCGACGTATACTCCGAGCATAGAGGGTTTACGAGGGCTTTCAGCATATACGCCGGCGTAATTGTGCAGCGTAGATGGTGTCGTCCATTTTATTAGCATCCTTTCGTTATTCAGCGTAACTATGAAGCTTAGGGACGTGCTTGTTACCAGCATAAATTGTGTTTTGCGACGGCGTATACGCTGAGGGTTTCTTCAGCATATACGCTACACGTGAGGGGTTCGGGTTTCAGCGTAGATGCTGAGTTTTGCAGCGTAGATGGTGCAGTTTGCCTGGCATATATGCTCTGTGTTCAGCGTATACACTAAGTTTGGATCGCGCTGTGGTAAGTTTTCTTGGCATATACACTGCGTTCAGCATGTACGCTGTGTGAATCACGGGCGTATACGTTGCACAGTGTATACACTGGGTGTAAGTTGCATTTTCGCGTTGGTTTGCTTGGCATATATGCTACGTTCGGCATATACGTTGAGCGTGAATCATGGGCGTATACGCTGTGTACAGCGTATACGTTAGTTGTAAATAGTTAGTTGATTTTTTTGCTGATTTGTGATGCAAACTATCGTTTTATGAAATTATGATTGGTTGCAGTGACAACAAACGCTTCCTCATTGTGGTTGAACTTGTCGGGGTTCTAACATGGGCTGGCCCCATTGAGGATGGCAATCTTCCCCCGAATCTATTCGTGGATGGCAAAGGGGTCTAGTTCAGGGAAGGTGCTGGCAAATTTCTAGTTTTCTTGTTAACCAATTTTGAAGTGGCTATGTGGTCGTATTTTGACGAAGTGACCGCACAGAGTGTGGTTGATGCAATACTGCCGAGGGCCGCCGAAGGTATCATGGTCTTCATGGAAGACATTGATGAGGGGTCGTTTGTTGATGAGGATGGCACTACCCACGGACCCAATTCAACTCATCCGTTAATGCATGTATGGCCATTGCTACCACCAGGGTTGGATTACATCAACAATACATTGTTTATAGCTGCCCGTGCACACACTCTATTCTAGAATCCTCCTGGCACAGTGTATAGAGTAACCAGGTGAGACCATTTGACTTTATTGCTTTATCGCTTGTCATTTGATGTTGGTTTTTGTTTTAACATGTGTTTATGTGCAGGCCAAAGACCAACCCAGATAGGACCCTGATTGAGGATGAAGGGATAGCCCTCACTTGCACCACTCTGGAGGCATTTATGACGGCCCCCACTCTTCGCGGGGCCGTACTGGCTTAGACGAAGGGCTCTATGGTTCGTTTCCATAATCAGTTTTCTAGGGCGTTTGCGATGTGTAAGGCTCGTGGGTGGCTCCATGAAGACTGGACAAATCAGGGGCCAGTCTTTCCTCATAGCTTTGGCAGCACTTCCAAATCTGCCACTAACAGTGAGTGATAACATTTCCTGAGTGAATTAGTGTGTTTGTTCAACTGTTTGAGGTTGTGCTGATATGGTCTTTTAACTTGTTTTAATAGTTGATGCACCTTCTGGTGGGGATCCTGTGATGACAGGCCAAACCGAGACAACTTTGTCAATGAAGTTCGAGGAGGTAGCAAAAGTGCAGAAGTGGCTACGTAAGCATGCTCCGCCACCCCTCACTCGTTGCTTGGACGATGCAGGCCTCCTAGAACTTTTTATGATGCCAAGCCCTAATGTCTCAATCGAGGAAATGATAGGGATCATGGACTCTTTCAATGAGTCTGTCTCTCAGTACAGCACCCAGATTAAGGGTGTCAAGGTGGTGTTTCATCTGTCTCCCATATTCTTTTCTAACTTATTTGGCATGCCGACAGATGGCCTACTAGTAGTGTTGGACACATCTCACAAGGAGCTCCAAACGATCCATGAACTGGAGTCTTGGCTTGGCATGACAAAAAGCACCAAGGGATTCCCAATGCAGGGGAAGGCAAAGGTTGTTGAGGTGAATGAACTGTATTCCCTATTTCAAGCATGGGTGTTTCCCAAAACTCTTTCTCAGGTGCAGATTTTTGGGGTGGAGGCGGTACGCATCATGCGGACTATTTTGAAAAGTGGCTTGTGATACAACTGGGCTCAATTTTTATTGGCGGGACTGCATAAAGAGATAGTGCGGTTGCACTCAAACATCAAAGCACAATCGCACTTCACTTTTTCCTTCTTCGCCGACTATCTTCGTCGTTTTGCCAAGTTTCTTGTGGTGCGTGCGAACAACAAGTTTGTCCTACGGGACCGGGGTCAAATATCCCACCCATGGGTTAAGCACTTGTTCGCAACCACCAAGTCATAGGATGCCCCAAAAGGTATCGATGAGTCTGTGTCTGTTATCACAAGAGGATAATCTGGCGGTTCCATCCACACACGAGATAGTCTAGGGTTGGAGCCAGATGATGTTCCTTTGACCACCAGACGAGCAGAGCAGGTTATTAAAGAAACTATTGGCAAAGCCAAGTCAAAATTGAAAAGACCCGAACGCACCATAGAGGAAGTTACTGAGATAAACCAGCTGCGCGTGAAGCGAATACGCTTCAAGATACCTGGTAAGTGAAGCTCATCTATTTATTATTTTATCTTTTTCGTTTATTTGTAATTTTTACTATAATTGCTCATGTGTTATTGTTGTTTTTGGTTTGAGGTAGTGAGGAAGCAGATCTTGGAGACCATCATAGAGGAGGAGGAGATGAATACAGAGAAAAATGGCGAAAAGGAAAGCCCAGAGAAAAGCCAAGGCGGAGGGACAGAGCAGTTAACGGAAAAGACTACCGAAACCGAGCCACTAGATGACCAAGGTAGCATCAATCAAACGCTCCGCAAATTTTTTCAGGGAGACCTGGATTTAGATGACCCCCCAGAAGATGATAAGGATCAAGGTATGTATTCCCCCTTTTAGTTCGTCTTAGTTTACCAAATCAATTGCTTCTCCTATGGTCTATTATTTTCGTGTTTTTCATGGTTTTCAGATGAAGGTAGTGAGACGAGGACGGTGCAGTTGGACGTACCTATGAAGACAGTTCCCCCAAAGAGGACCGCTGAGGTTACTTCACACCGTACCCCTCAGCCGCTTACTTGGTCAGAAATACCAAGGTGGACTTTGTGGATGGGATCGCTGAGGAAGTCATCGAACACGTCCAAGAAGTCCATCCTGATATAGGTATGAATTTCTTAAAGATTTGGAGCTTCACGTCTCGTTTGTATAGTTTTGACATTTGCATATTTTTTGCATGGGTAGGCGCTAAACTAAGATGGGACCCCTCTGAGAGCGTCAGCATGGAAAGCCTAATCACACTCTCCCCAGCGGTGGAGCAGGTGCCAAGGCCGGTATATGAAGGAGTTGTAGAAAGCCTTGCGCATAACGCTAAATCATTGTGGACTTGTAGACGTTCCATCGAGCAGTTGTGGTTGTAGGTGCAAAGGAAAGAAAAAGAAGTATCCAAATTGTCAGAAGAACGTGACAATCTAAAGGCTCAGTATAAATTCACCGCTGCTAGATTAAGCGGAGATCATTCTTGGCGAACGTCCGAGGTTACATACACCAGGTATTGGAACCTGTTGAATCGTCATGCATCACTGACTCGGAGAATGGCGGAACGCAAAGCACAAATTGATCTCCTAAATCTCAAGTATCAAGATTGGAAAGATTTTGCTTCCAAGGTTCGCAAGTGGGATCAAGATGAGAAAAATCATAAACATCAATACAAAAAATCGCTGAAGGAGGTGTCTATTGAAAAATGACAGCTAGAGATGTTTGTGGAAGGTTTAGGCTTGCATTCTGCCTTTGATACATTTACCAAAAACACAACTGTAGAAATGGAATCGCCTACAAGGGTAATTACTACGGCTTCTGGGGAGGTGTCGGTAGGTGAATTTCCTCTAAAATGTCCTACCTGGTCAACTGTTGACAAAGGCAAGACTTTGGCTGATGTTGACTTAGGCTTGGATGGCATAGATTGGACCAGTGTTTCAGAGGAAGAAATCCTCTGTCGGCTTGAGTTCGGCTTAGGGGGATCTCCTATGGTAAGCGTTTTGTCCTTAGAAGGTTATTTTATCGAATGATGTTTAGTATTTTAACACCGACTTATGTTTATATTGGTTGTTTATTGTTATTTTTTCTTTGTTTTGGCATTTTCAGAATGAAGGTGGTGATGATGCTCACGAGGTGGGCCCCAGTGGAGCAGGGGCCCCTGACGCTGGTGGATCTAAAGAAGATGATCCTCCTGTCCCAGACACTTAGTGTTTTTAGTTTTTTTGTTGCTGTTTGATACAGGAATTGTAATTGAAACATGTTGAACAAAAGAGGAACCATTGTACAATGTGGCATGAATAAAATATATTTTTTGTTTATTTTCAATCTGGATGTATACACGGCATGATAGTGATGATAAATGGTACGTAAAAAGGAAATAATGTACGCACTAGTTTAAGGCCATTTCGGGCCCCTATGCGTAGTTTAAGGCCGTTTCGAGCCCATCGTAAACAAGTGGTGTTTTAGAGGCAATGAGTGAGTGCCTCGGTTGACCGGTCATCTCTGACCGTGGCTAGTTTAACTTCGTTGCGGACATGATAGTTTAACATCGTTTCCGACATAGGGTAGTTTAACGTCATTTCGGACTTGGCGGGGGGGGGCGTAGTTTTTATTTTAATTGTTTTTTAATTTTCTTTATTTTTATGTCGGGAGGGGTGTTAGTCGGTATGATTTTATATTCAACGTCTCCTTCGCTAATCACATTGAATGGCAATTCGGTCCAGGAGACATTTGATTAGGTGTTTTCTGTATCTACATTGTCAGGTGTTTCGATTTCCGTCACCGCTTCTATTTTAGCTTCTTTAGGAGATAACCTATGTACCGTGTTAAACGCTGGTGTTTCATTTTTTGGCTCTTGTCTTGTGTTTGAATATAGACTATCCACCAGTGGTGGTTTGTTTGGGTCCTTTTGGCTAGGCTTGTCGAGTTCAACTTCGGAGCCTTGGTCCATGTCTATGTGCGATGAAATGATGGGAGTAACTGTTTCCCCATGTATGACGATTTCACCGCCTTCATAGGGCAAGTGAATCTCCTGATGTATAGGGGAAGACACGGCTCTCAATTGGGCTAACCAGGGTCTTCCCAATATTAGGTTGAACCCTGGCATGTCATTGACAACTAAGAAGTCAGCGGATGTGGGGAACTAGTCTCCTGCTACAAAGTCTAGGGTTATTGTGCCCTTGACCAATACGCATGACCTGCTAAAGGACTTTAAACATGTTGTTGTCGTAGGTTTGATTAGGTCAGTGAGCCCCAGTTGTTCGATGATAGGATATGGTACTACGTTGGTAGCTGCCCCATCATCTACGTGGACCCTATGTATCTTGAACTAGTTTACATGTATAGTTATGAACATAGGGATCGTCGTTGTCTTGCCCATTTTTTTGTCGACCTTGATGTTATCATCCTGGAAGGTCAAGGGCTTAGGACTGGCCCCGTGAGATGGGTACATTACCGTATGGATGGCGAGTTCGTTGGGGGGCAAGTCGTCACTGACCAGGATTGATGAAAGCATGCGCACGAGAGCTTTGCGATGATTCTGGGATGTTAATACCAAGTCATACAAGCATAAGGAAGTGTTCTTTTGTTTCAACGCTTGTGTGACTTGTGTTAAGGCTGTCGTAAGGTCTATGCTGTTAGGGGCGCTTTTATCAGTGGTGACTGGGTCCATTAGGCCCAATAGCTTTATTTCATGTTTTTGCGGCCTATCGTTCTGGTTCATCGTCGTAGTTTTGGCTAGTTCGTATGGCTTTGACGGTTCCCCTTGATTTTCTGTTTTTGATTGTTTGTTAGTTTGTGACATAGGCATAGAGCTAAGTGCAGTGGGTTTGGGTGGCCCCAGAGCCAACCGTTGGCGCTCTTTCTCTATGCGTTCCCGTGTAAGCCTATCAGCTAAGCATTCTCGGCATGGAGGTGGAGCTGGTTTTGCAACTTCGGGTTGCCTTGGGGTGCGCACCACATATGGAAGCGGGCGGGACTGCGGTTGATCTGCTGGGGTTGTTTGAGCTGTAGGCGGGCCAGGAGCCATAATGATGTAGGGGCGAGGTTTGCCTTACGCTTGTGAGGTAGAGGTTTGTTCATTATTGGAATTTTCAGGTGTCCTAACAACGTTCGGGGATGGTTTCGGTGGAGGTTGGACCTCCACTGTTGCAATGGAGGGTGGTACTTAGACTACGAAGGGAGCAGGTCAAGTATGGGGTGGTGGCTTTGCGGAAGCGGATGCAGTTGGAGGTATGCGGACGACATAGGGCTACTGGGGGGTACACGGAGGTTGAGGTGTGGATGCAGGTACAACGGGAGGAATCTACACTACGAAGGGCCTATTAGATGTTTTGGGTTTATTTTGAGTATAGATGGTGTTAATGTCTTTGGAGTCCTCATCAAAATAGATCATGTTGATCACGTACGGAGCCTCTTTAGTATTTAGGGGATCTTTATACACCCCCATCGCCTGATTTTGCGGTTGGACTGGGTTGGCCTCGTCAAAAGTGATCTGGCCATCATCAATCATCCGCTAGATGTCTTGCTTCAAAGTGAATCAGTAATATGTTCCGTGCCCATTACATTGATGGTAGTCGCAGAAGCGATCCATCCTAAAACCTTTGGGTACAGGCGGCTCATTTGGCGTTGCTAGGCTTGGGTTCTATATGAGTTGACAGAACCGGTCATGTCTTTGGATGGCCGCTGGGGATAGCTGCTTATGTTTCATCAATCCAACCTTCATAAGTTGATCAAAGAGCTGGGATGCTTTCATCGGCAGAGGCGTGTATTGAGAGGGTTCTTTCCTCTCAAAATTGCGCGTACGGTTTGTTGGATCCTGTGATGATGATGACTCTAGGGCTGTTGTGGGGGCCAGTTTATAGTAGTTAGTAGCGGCTGTAGGTGGTTTCTGTTGGTGTGTGGTGTTAGTTTGTTGGGCTGTTGCTATCGCTGCTATAGTTGTCTTGGCCTTCTTTTTATCCTTTTTAGTATGTTGATTTTTGAAGGCCGAGTACGCCAGGTCATGGTTTTTTTGAGCCGCTTCCTCTATGTTTCTGATCTATAAAAATGCCTGATTAATATCACGCGCATTAAGGTATTAAAGTTTGGACTTAAAGAAATCATTGACAGCCCCCTTCAGAATTATAAGCAAATAGGTTAGAGAGATTGGTTCGTGCAGCTCGTTGACAGCCGCACTCCATCTCTGAATAAATTTCTGTGCAGGTTCAAGCGGTGCTTGCTTGATCTACATGAGGCTATCCAGCGTGGCCTCGAGTTTCAAGTTGTACTTGAACCGGGTCACAACCTGGCGTAAAAGATCATCCAAAGAGAAAATAGAGTTCCTGGGTAGGGCCCGGTACCAGTTGAGTGCTCTCCCCGTGAGGGACATGGAAAATACTCGGAGGATGGTGTGGGGCCAAGCCTGAAGTAGCGCGCATTCTAGCCGGAATGTTATAAGGTGTGCATTGGGATCGGTCTCCCTGTTGTACTTAGTTAACATTGGTAGGAAGACACCCTTAGGCAAAGTTAGAGGTGGGACTGAAGAGCTGATAGGGTCATCGTTGTAGAAATCCACTACTTTTAACTCTCCCTCAGCAGCCGTTTTGAGGAGTTTTACCTCTTAAGTAAGCTCTTGCATTATTTTTTTGGCGTCCGCCTAATCTTGGGCACTCGGTGATGTGGCGGCTTGGGGTTGCGGTATACTATACAAACTAGATTGTTGTGTGTTAGGTTGAAGGGCTGACAGTTGCACGGTCGGTGGTTGGGTTTGCAAAAAATTCACAGTGGGCGGTGCTAGGGATGACACATTGTAGGGAAAATGTTGTTGTTGCTGTTGCTGCAGCTGGAGTTGTGCTTGGGGCACATTGGCTTGTGGGACTATGTGGGGTGGTGCGTGGTGATGGGGGACTTGGTGCAACGGCGCTCCCCTTGCCGACCATTGCCTCGCCACGTTATGGGCGGGGAGTCCCTGTTGGGTCACAGCTGTTTGGGGAGTTGTATGTGCAGGGATGTGTGGTATGAAATGGGCGAATGTGGATGCTGGAATCATGTGTGGCATCCCCATCACCCTTGGTGGGAGTGTTGCCCCCAGGTTATTGAAAGGTGGCAGCACTTGTGAAGATGGGCCCGCAGCGGTAGTAGGGATGATGACGAGCAAGAAGGTGTTGGGTTGGGAATCACCCGGAAGAGGGACATGGATTAATGCTGCTGTTTCTGGTGGTGGCGGTTGAGTGTGGGCGAGCCTGAGGTGTTGTAAAGGCATGATCTCCCCCATGCCCAGATGAAAAACAGGATTAACTTGCGCTTGCGGGCTTAAGGTATGATATGACTCCCCTTGTTCGGAGTGAGCGACGAACTCGTCCTCATCTTCGAGTTGAGGTTCCAGTGCAGGCTAGTCCAATGATTGACTCCTGTGTAGGAGGAGTTGTGTGATGAGTTCTGAGTATTGCTCAGGAATGGGAATTACATCGTATGGGGTAGGAATGAACTCTCATCCCCCCCTGTAATACAGCTCAAACTACCTCTTTACCTCAAGTTCAACCTAATCAACAGCCAGGTCAGCTTGTATCTTGATACAGATAAAGTTGTACTAGTCCTTGGTGATGATGTTAAAGGCTGGGTCTCTCCCCTGTAACCTTAGAGACAGGCAGGGCCCCCACTATGGGCTGCGCTCCCAGGTATTGTGGCACAGGCTGTTGGATGGTGGTGAGGTCCATGGTGGCTGTACCGCCTGAAATCGTCGGTCCCCAGCTAGAAGGAAAAACAGAGACCGTGGGATCGCAGGGCGAGCACAAATGACCCTACCTTTGCCTGAGGGCGAGCTGGAATGCATGAAGGTAGAGTACCTTGAGTGGTCCGCACGCAGATCAGACAAGGATTTCCCCAAGCGTCACCGAAGTGTTATACACTGGGTTATGCGTAAACGGTGTAGCGGGCATAAAACGGAGTGAACAGTGAAAATAGGGCGTAAGCAAAATGTAAATGGCGTAACAACATAAACAGCAAAATCTGATATACGCAGCGTAAACTAAGCGTAAACCTGAACACAGCGTAAACAGGGCATGAACCCGAGTGCACAGCGTAACAGGGCGTAAACTAGGCGTAAAGCGTAAACAGGATGCCAACAACGTAAAGTGTAAACAAAGCGTAGGTGGCATAATCAGAGTGTAAATGTGAGCGGGCGTAAGCAGAAACACATGCAAGAAATCAGCGTAAACTGTAAATTGTAAACTGTAAACTGTATTATGAAATGGAAATGTAGTGCACCGGTCTAACGCAATTGTGACTGAACACAAGGCGAACGTAAAGCCCCAATGGGTGCAGGGATGCTGCTGGTTTGCACGGTAGGCGAAGCATAAAGACTGTGCTTGGCACACAGGACTTCTAGCGTAAGAGGTTTTAGGCTCTGGTTGTCAGCGTAATTGCTCTTGGGTCTGCTCTGGTAAATTTTTGCCCCCCTTGAATACGCGAAAAACTGAGCTTTTTATAGGGGAGGGTTTACCAGGAAAATTGGGTTGGGAGACACGTGGCGTGTCGACCGGGTGCATACAATTTAGAAATATGGTATACGCTGGGCGTAGACGCTACATCAGGTCGGCGTATACGCTGGGCGAATACGCTGGACTTGCTGGGTGTGTGAACTTGGGTGGACATTGGGCGTATACGTTGGGGTGTATACGCTGATGGATGCTGGGGCACTATAGCATACGTTGGGGCACTGTAGCATACGCTGAGGCACTGTAGCATACGCTGAGGAACTGTAGCATACGCTAGGGCACTGTAGCATACGCTGAGGTACTATAGCATATGCTGGGGCACTGTAGCATACGCTGAGGCACTGTAGCATATGCTGAGGCACTGTAGAATACGCTGAGGCACTGTAGCATACGTTGGGGCATTGTAGCATACGCTGAGGCATATAGGAATGAAAGGCCATCATTTGGAGCCCAAAATTTGATTTTCAAGTGCCTGCGACCTACTGGGGACCCTTGGGGAAGGTCTTGAGGGGTCTGAACACTCGATTCTGGCACGTTTTGATGCATTTCTGGGGCCCAAAAGTCTGTCTACGCTGGCTGCACCTTGGCGTCTATGCTGGGCATACAGGAATTAACAACCATCATTCGGAGCCCAAAATTCGATTTTCAAGTGCCTGAGACCTACTGGGAACCTTGGGGAAGGTTCTGGGGGGTCTAGACACTCCAGTTTAGCATGTTTTGATGAGTTTTTGAGCCCTGAAAGTTGCTGTACGCTAGGCCTTACGCTAGGCATGTGTAGGCCAGCATACAGGATGCATACTTGGTGAAAACAAAGTATTTTGAGCTCAAGATTTGCCAAGTTTGATGCCAGATGTCATCGTAGTCTTCTGTGGGTCCCAGGGAACTTTTACTTGCTTGCTTTGACTTAGTTTGATACTATTTTTGAGGCTTTTAAGCTTGGTCATGCTGAGGACCAACATGACTTAGCTTAATTTCTGTCTTCAAGTGTTAGCCACAATTTTTGTGGTGTTTCATTGGCCCCTCTTTGTTGATGTCTAGAGGAATTGACCCGAGAGCATCGACAAAGAAGTACAAAACACCACAAGAAAACTTGGTAGAAACATTGTCCTTTGGCAATTGGCCAGATGTCATTGCACTGTGTTCAAAAGTACCTAGGATTGGGAAATGAAGCTTGTAGTTGGATTGGGAGATGGAAATTATGGGATGGGAACTGATTAAGGGATTGTGCTGGTGTGGGAGAGGAATTTTCATCTTATGCAAACAAATCATGTCGTTCTTGTGCAAGGCTAAAATCGTCCTTTGGAGGAACGAGACTCTTGTTTAGTGTGTGAGAGAACTTGTTGGCCATGTGATGGTGGGTTGCATTCTCTAGAGGAACATGCCCCTTATTTGGTGTTAAAGAAAACTTGTTGGTGGAGAGTCAAAGCTGCGCAATGAGATGTTACTTGAACTTTTGAGACATGAGTGTTTGTTTCCAAGACAACTGCCTTCCCACCTGAGGCTTATGGGAAGTGCCAAGGGTCTTGTGGTTCATTTTGTTCTTTTCTCTTTTCTATTTTCTTTTTCTTTCTCTCTTTTTTTTTCTTATTTTTCATTTTTTTTCTTTGTTTTTTGGAAAGAGCTTTCTTTCAATTTTGCACTCATGCTCATGTGCCATATTGTGTGTTGCAGTTGCTTGAGAGTGCCATAGCATGTAACAATAGGCTCAAAGTTTTGGGTTGTACCGGGAATTGTAACTGGGTAGGAACAGGAATAAGAGTGTTTGGGGGAATGGAGAATGTATTGGGAACAGGGAATGTACTTTTGAACAGATTGATTAACATGGTTGCATGCATCAGAAACAATGTGGCACCTTGTCACCGTGATGAAGTGTATCGATGTACGAGCACCACTGGGTGTCATCCTGCAAACATAACTCCAAGAAGACAAGAAAACCACAAGTGAATGAGTTAGCAAACACTTTAGGCATGAATGTGACTGATGCAAATGGAGATGCCATGTGAAACTTAGGCAAACAGAATGAGTAGCAATAGTGTTGTCAAAGCCAGTGTGATGAATGATGCAGCAGGCATGGTATGAATTACAGTAGCAGATGAATGTGCTGGAAATGATCTGGTCAATTTATAGTCTTAGCAGACTATCATGGGTTAGTTTTACGTTGTAACCCGTTGGATGTTGCCAATTTATCGTCGTAGCGGATGGCACGATGCTAGTTTATAGTCATGGAGGACTATGAGGAGGCAAGCTAGTTTATAGTCTTAGCAGACTCTGGTGAATGAGTGTGATAGTTTAGTGTCATGTCGGATAGAGCTCTGTGGTGTCGGTTTACCGTCATGACACCAAGACATTCTGTGGTATCAATTTTAAGTCATGATGTCAGGACTATCAGAGTGCATGAATGTGCATCTGTACGATCCTGTAAACAAAAGCAACTAGAGAAAACAATGTTAAATAGCCACTGCAGAAAACATGAATTGAAATGCACAAGTGAATGGAAAATAATGTGAAAAGGTGGTAGTTTAAGGCCTTTTCGGGCCACGTGTCCTAGTTTAAGGCCTTTTCGGGCCACATGTGAGCGCATAAGCTAGTACAATGCCAACTAAGGTGACGTATGCACAATGAACAAAGGTGAAGAGTGGACGGGGATTAGACGTGTCCTTGGCCGCAGGGAAGTCTTGACTATGCGGTTGTTTCTTAGTCGGACATGGTCTAAGAGGCATGCTAGTTTGCTCTGGGAGGCTTTCAATTTTTACCCCTTGAACGGGCATTTTAGCTCTAGGTGTTGTGTTTGTTGTTGTGGGTGTTGCTTCAAGAGGCTTCTCTTTCAAGACCTGTGACATGTCTATGTTGTGGTCAGCTTGAAAAGGAGTTTTGTCTCCATGTATAATGGCTTGTCCACCTTCGTATGGAAGGTGGATTTCTTGATGTATCGGTGAGGAAACAACTTGTTGTTATGCTAGCCATGGTCTGCCAAGAATCATGTTGAAACTAGGCATCTCTTCTATGACAGTGAACTCCGCGCTGGTGGGGAATTGTTCACCTTCCACAAAGGCTAAGTTGATTGTGCCCTTGACTGTGACACATGATCCATTGAAGGATTTTAGACACGTGGTTTCTGTTGGCATGATCTCATCTACCATGCCTAGTTTATCGATGACGGAGTATAGAACTATGTTTGTTGCCGCACTATCATCAACGTGCACTCTGTGAATGGTACATTGCCCAACATGTACACTAATTGATAATGGAGCTGCTGTGACATCTCCTCGTTCAGGGTTACGTTTAACTGCATCATCACGAAAGGCTAAGGTGTTTGAACCCAATCCTTGTGGTGTGTGTTGTGAAATCGTTGCATGGATGGATTCCATGTTAGCAAGGATGTCCTCTGTAATAGGAATGGATGCTAACATTTGCGCTAAGGCTTCACGATGAGCCAATGACCAAATCATACAAGCTCATGGTTGTGTTCTTTTGTTTGAGCATTTGTTTCACCTGGGCCAGTGTAGCTATAAAGTCTATGTTATCTGTTGTTGTGTTAGTTGCCTATATATGGGTTGAGGGCTTGGGCCTGGTTTTTTTGGGATTAGAGGCAGGGCCCCCACTATTCAGTTGTTGTATATTAGGTGTGTCCTTTGTTTCAGCTACAAGTGTTGTTCGTTGTTCGTTCATTTTCTTCTGTTTCCAGTTGGTTTGCTTACCCGTGTTGTTGGCAAGGTTGACTCTTGAGGGAGAAGAGGTTAAGACATTGCCTACGGTTGGGCTCTGGGTAGGTGAGGGGCCATCATGTGGTGGCACTTTTATGACAAATGGGAGTTTAGGAGGTGTTGTTGTTGTTTGACTAGCCTGTTGTGGCACCTTGATAACAAAAGGTTTCTTTGCTATTGTTGTTGGTGCATCATGCCAGTTTAACGTCTTAGGGGACGTCTGTGGTGGTACTTTGACCACAAAAGATGTCATCGGTGCTCTAGGTGGCATTGAATCTTGCCAGTTTAACATCTTAGCGGACGTATGAGGTGGTGGTACTTTGACCACAAAAGGTGTCGTTGGTGCTCGAGGTGGTACTTTGATGACGATGGGAGGCCCCTTACTCGTGGAGGTGGAGGGGATTGTTGCCTTGCTGGGAGGCACACGAATCACAAAAGGTTGCTGCATAGGTTTAGGCTTACTGTCTATGCCAATGGAGTTTATGACATAGGGGGCATCATCTATGCTCGGTTGATTCAGGGTGTTGATGTTTAGTTGGCCCCTTTCTATCATTTCTTGTAGATCATCCTTTAACGTGCGACAGGTGTCGGTATTGTGACCGGACATTTAGTGGTAGTGACAGAATTGGTCTAACTTGAAATGTTGTGGAACTGGGGGCTCATTTGGTGCTGCTAAGGTGGGGTTCCTTAGTAACTCGCAGTACCTATCATGTCGGCAGTGAGCATTCTCTGCTACGTGTTTGTATTGGATTTTCCCGGTTCTAAGGAGTTGCTCTAGGAGTTCTGAAGGTTGTGCAAGTAGAGGTGTATACTTAGAGCGATCCTTGTGCTGAAAGTTGGGCCTTGGGGTGGCCCCTGTTGTTGTAGGCGAGTTGGTACTGGTGTTAGTTGTTTTTGTGCTTACGGCCACAGTTTTCGTTATTGCCTTTTGTTTGACAACATGTTGGTTCTTGTAAGCCACATAAGCGGGATCATTGTTGGTTTGCGCAGCTTGTTCAATGTTCTTGATCTGTGTGAACGCTTGGCTCAATGTGTGACCACTTAGGTAGTACAGTTTTGACTTAATGAAGTCATTCACAGCTCCCTTCAGAATCGTAAGCAAATACTTTTCAGGGATGGGCTCATGAAGTTCATTAAGGGCTGCGCTCCATCGTTGGATGAACTTTTGCACAGGCTCAAGTGGTGCTTATTTCACCTAAATCAGAGTGTCTAGTGTGGCTTCAGGCTTGAGGTTGTACTTAAATCGGGTAACGAACTGATGTAGTAGATCTTCCAGAGAGGATATGGAGTTACAAGGCAAGGCTCGGTACCAGTCTAAGGGGGGGGCCATTAAGGACATAGCGAACACTCGCAAGATTGTGTGGGGCCAAGCTTGAAGCAATAGAGTTTCTGATCAAAATGTGACTAAGTGAACATTCGGATCTCCCTTCCTGTTGTACTTGGTTAACTGGGGCAGTATGATTCCCTTGGGTAAAACTAACGGTGGCACTGAAGAGCTAATTGGATCATCGCGGTAGAAATCCAGTACTTTAACTTGTTCAGTGTTGTCAGCTCTAAGTTGCTTTATCTCATTTGCTAATGTTTGCATCATCTATTTTGCTTCTGCCCACTCTTGAGAGATAGGTAGATTAGTTGGTTAGGGAGGTTGTTGGGTTGTAATTTGTTGCTGTGGAGCGATGTTCATAGTTGTGGTTGTGGGGTGTGGCACATTGAAGTGAGTGGGCTGTTGAACAAGGGGTATGGTTCCTTGCCTAGCCAAAAACTGTGAAGTGACACCCTGGATGTGCGAGGCCGATGTAGTGAAGGTGGCCCCATGCATTTGCACGTGTGGTATGTACTGGGTGGAGATGGGGGTGGATAATCTCTGTTGGGGTACTGGTACTTGTGTGCTCATTGACACTTGGTGAGTGGTCGTCTGTCCCATGCGAGGATGGAGTGATGGGTTCACGTAGGCATGGGGACTAAGGGTGTGGTATGAATCCTCAGGTTCAGATTGTGCCTCGAAGTCATCTACATCATGTTGGTTTTGGGGCTCCTCAGTGGGTTGCTATGAGTTTTGGCTCCTTTCCATAAGGAGTCGGGAGATGAGTCTATGCTGAGGCTCAGAAAGGGGGATGACGTCATATACAGAGGGGACGAATTCATGACCTCCCATGTATATGTGTTCGAAGTTTCGTTTTGCCTCCTGTTCCATGGTGTCAAGAGGAAGGTTTGCCTGAATCTTCACACAGATAAAGTTGTATTGTTCCTGTGTGAGGATTACGAAGGTGCGTGCATTAGAGGTCGAGGATGACTCCATGGTGATGTGTGATAAGGCAACTTATGAGCTAGCTAACAAGTGCCGAGTGTGTTTCGGGCTAAGTGTGTAGACTGTCCGGTGTGTGAACACTGAAAATTTTTCTAAGTGCCTAGTGTGTACAATGTAAATGGGAGAAAATTTGGCTAAGTATAAAATTATGAACCGTAGTCGTATGCAGATGGCAATCTCGGGTAAGATGAAGTCATCTCGGAATCGTTATGTTGTGTGTATTGTATGCCTTAGATAAGGTGATCCATGTTGGTGCGAATCGCAGTGAATTTGGCTTTAAAACGGGCTCGTTTTGGGTGTTTTTGTTAAAAAAACACTGTAGCAGTACTGTAGCAGTGTAAACACTGTAGCAACGTATACGCCCGGACACTGTAGCAGCGTATATGCCCGAACACTGTAGCAGCGTATACGCCCGAACACTATAGCAGCGTATACGCCCGAACACTATAGCAGCATAAAAAACATTGTAGCAGCCTAAATGCTAGGAATTTGAAACAAAGTTAGCGTAGACGCTGGAAGACTTGCAGATGGTGAGTTTTGAACAAAGCAGCGTAGACGCTGAAAAGTTTGCAAGGAAGGGTTTAAACTATACAGCGTAGACATTGGGAGGTTTTTGGAAAAGGTCGGTGTACTCAATAACGTAGATGCTGAGAGGTCTGAAGCACAACTAGTTTAAGGCAGAGGCCCTCCTTCTAGCGCCAATTTCTGTACCGCCTGAAATCATCAATCCCTGGCTGAAAGGAAAAATAGAGACCGTGGGATCGTAGGGCGAGCACAGATGACCCTACCTTCGCCTGAGGGCGAGCTGGAATGCACGAAGATAGAGTACCTTGAGTGGTCCGCACGCGGATCAGACAAAGATTTCCCCGAGCATCACCGAAGTATTATACGCTAGGTTATGCGTAAATGGTGTAGCGGGCGTAAAACAGAGCGAATAGTAAAAACAGGGCGTAAGCAAAATGTAAATGGTGTAACAACGTAAATAGCATAAACTAATATATGCAGCGTAAACTAAGCGTAAACCTGAACACAGCATAAACAGGGCGTAAACTGGGCATAAAGCGTAAATAGGATGTCGACAACGTAAAGTGTAAACAGAGCGTAGGTGGCGTAATCAGAGCGTAAATGTGAGCGGGCATAAGCAGAAACACATGTAAGAAATCAGCGTAAACTGTAAATTATAAACTGTAAACTGTAAACTGTATTATGAAATGGAAATGTAGTGCACTGGTCTAACGCAGTTGTGACCAAACACAAGGTGGACGTAAAGCCCCAGTGGGTGTAGGGATGCGGCTGGTTCACACGGTAGGTGGAGCGTAAAGACTGTGCTCGGCGTACAGGACTTCCAACGTAAGAGGTTTTAGGCTCTGGTTTGCAGCGTAATTGCTCTCAGGTCTACTCTGGTAAATTTTTGCCCCCCTTGAATACGCAGAAAACTGAGCTTTTTATAGGGGGGTTTACTGGGAAAATCGGGTTGGGAGACAGGTGGCGTGTCGACCGGGTGCATACAATTTAGAAATATGGTATACGCTGGGCGTATACGCTACATCAGGCCGGCGTATACGCTGAGCATATATGTTGGACTTGCTGGGCGTGTGAACTTGGGTGGACGCTGGGCGTATACGCTGATGGATGCTGGCGTATACGTTGGGCGTATACGCTGGGGCACTGTAGCATACGTTGGGGCACTGTAGCATACGCTGAGACACTGTAGCATACGCTGCGGCATTGTAACATACGCTGAGGCACTGTAGCATACGCTGGGGCACTGTAGCATATGCTGAGGCACTATAGCATACGCTGGGACACTGTAGCATACGCTGAGGCACTGTAGCATATGCTGGGGCACTGTAGCATACGTTGAGGCGTATAGGAATGAAAGGCCATCATTTGGAGCCCAAAATTTGATTTTCAAGTGCCTACGACCTATTGGGGACCCTTGGGGAATGTCTTGGGGGGTCTGGACGCTCAATTCTGGCACGTTTTGATGCATTTCTGGGGCCTAAAATTCTGTCTACGCTGGCTGCACCCTGGCGTCTACGCTGGGCGTACAGGAATGGACGACCATCATTCGGAGCCCAAAATTCAATTTTCAAGTGCCTGAGACCTACTGGGAACCTTGGGGAATGCTCTGGGGGGTCTAGACACTCCACTTTAGCATGTTTTGATGAGTTTTGAGCCCTGAAAGTTGCTGTACGCTGGGCATGTGTAGGCCAGCATACAGGATGCATACTTGGTGAAAACAAAGTATTTTGAGCTCAAGATTTGCCAAGTTTGATGCCAAATGTCATCATAGTCTTCTGTGGGTCCCAGAGAACTTTTACTTGCTTGCTTTGACTTAGTTTGATGCTATTTTTTAGGCTTTTAAGCTTGGTCATGTTGAAGACCAAAATGACTTAGCTTAATTTCTGTCTTCAAGTGTTAGCCACAATTTTTGTGGTGTTTCAGTGGCTGTGGTGTGAGTGGTGGCCGTGGTGTTGTTAATAGGGTTCATGATGCTATGTCACGAATGGGGGTGAGTCTGGGAAGGCAGAGTTGTTCTGTAGTTTGGCGTGTAGTGTATACGCTCCAAAGAACAGCTTATAGTATCAGCGTATACAGCGTACACAACGTGTGCAGCGTATACAACGTATATAGGCAGATTAGACGCTGGAAGGTGTATAAGGCGTAGGATAGGTCAGTGTAAAGTGGGACGGCGTATAATAAGAGCGTAACACAGGGAGCAGTGTACAGTGTAAACGAGGTGATCAGCGTAACACAAGAATGTAAGATAAGTTACAGCGTAAAGGGCAACTTAGCGTAAAAGTGGTGTTTATGGTAAAATAGGTTAACGTGACACAAACTCAGCGTAAACAAAAGCTCATCATAGAATACGCTAGAGCGTAAAGTAGAAGATAGCGCAAAACAGGTGAGCGTACAATAAGTTGCAGCGTAAAATTCGCAGCGTAAACAGTTCATAGTATGAAACGGGCTCAGCGTAAAGGCCGACTCTAGCGTATAGACAGGCGCATAAAATGGGTTGCGGCGTAAAAAGTAGAGCATGAAATCGATGAGCGTGAACAAAGCGGTGTAGGAGTTGGGCAAGTTTAGGGCGTAAACGCTGTGCAGCGTAGACGCTGGACAGTTGCGAGCTAGACAGCGTAAACACTGGGGAAGTTCAGAAAATTGGAGTAGCATGCGGTTTAGCAGCATAGACACTTAGTAGCGTATACGCTGAGAAATTTGCAAGTAAGGGTTTTAAGGGGCCCTCCTTCTAGCGCCAATTTTTGTACCGCCTGAAATCGTCGGTCTCCGGCTGGAAGGGAAAACAGAGGCCGTGGGATCGTAGGACGGGTGCAAAAGACCTTTCCTTCACCTAAGGGTGAGCTGGAATGCAATGAAGGTAGAGTACCTTGGGTGGTCCGCACGCGGATCAGACAAGGATTTCCCCGCGTGTACGCAAATTGCTATACACTGGGTTACGTAAACGGCATGCAAGCGTAAACAAAGCGCAAAACGAATGCAAACAGAGCACGAGCGTAAACAAGCGTAAACGATGCGTGGGCCAAATTGACGTAAAACTGTAAAAGAACTTATGCAGCGAATGAAACGATGATATTACAGAGTCAAAGTAGAGTGCACCGGTCTAACGCAGTCGTGAGGGAACACAAGGTGGACGAAGAGCCCCGGCATACACAAGGATGACTTGGGCAGTTTGCAAGGCGAGCGGAGCGTAAGAGACTTGATTCGCAACGTGCAAGGCTTCCTAGCGTAAGAGGGTTTTCAGCTCTTTTGCGCAGCGTAAATGTTCTCTGGTGTGCTTCTGGATTTTGCCAAACGTTTTGAAAGAAGTGGAAAATAGGGGTATTTATACCGGTTGTTACGCTAGACTCGGGATGGGAGACATATGGCGCGTTGACCGGGTGCATACAATTTACAAATGTACAAAATATTACAACTGCAGGGCATATATGCTGGGCGTATACGCCGTATCAGGTCGGCGTATACGCTGAATGTGCTAGGCGTGCGAACTGGGTGGAGATGCTGTGTTGGGCGTGTACACTGGGCACATACGCTGGAGAATGCTGGGCGTACATGCTAAGCGTATACGCTGAAGGCTGCTGGGCATATACGCTGGGTGTATACGCTGGAGAATGCTGGGCGTACACGTTGGGCGTATACGCTGAAGGTTGCCCACTTGCTTCAGTCCTTGCTCTTTGATGTTATCTTCATGATGTCATTGGAGATCTTGTCGTCGAGCGTGTGCACCTGCAGTACCTAGGCGTGTACGCCGAAGTGTCGGGCGTATACGCTAGATGCATACGCTGGGGAGTGTTGGGCGTATACACTGCAGATGTGAACTTGGGCGTATACGCTAGGCGTATACACTATGAACTTGGGCGTATACGTTACAGATTTGGGCGTATACGCTGGACGTATACGCTGTGAACTTGATAGTGAGAACCAAGCAGTTCGAGCTCCAAAAGCGCCGTGTAAAACAACTCATTGTGTCGGGGTCATCTGCGGGTCTCAGGAACATTTTTGGTATCGGATAAGTACTAAGCTCCAAATTTTGTGGTGTTTCAATACTTAGCTTTGATGAAGATCATTGTCTTCAAAGTCTCCATCAAAGATAGGAAAAAATCCTATAACATCTTGCCAACCAAGGTTAAGCTAGAAACATATTATTTAAATAAAATATAAAGCATGCAGCTAAGTATAACACTATGTAATAAATCCATAAAAATACCAAAATAAATGGGCAAGTAACATAGTAATCATCCTTAAGAATTATAGGCACATAAGGGCAAGAAAATGCAACAAAATATAAAACATTGTCAAAAATAGTGGCAATAACACTATGCATTTAAAGCCTAATACATTCACTAATAGAAATAGTTTGCATCCTATTACCTAATCAAAAATTAATAAAAATCTTCATAAGAGAAATAACAATTGAATTAAAAATATGCATTATTAAATGGGAACATAAAACTAGACATATGACCCTATATATATATATATATATAATATGAAAACTAAAATTAAATACTCATCCAAATGACATTGGTCTCTATCATTTCATAATTGAGAAATTTGAATAAAAGTAATTAAACTTGTAATGTAATGAATTCCAAACTAAAATGGCATACACCAAAGACAAGCAAAACACCCAATGCAATCTAAATGTACAATTCCAACTAAATATTGCTACATAGAATAAAAACAATGTAAAATCATAAATCCAATGCCCTAAATACTAGATCATAATTATTAATTATTAGCTTCCTCCTCTACTTTATCCATATCACAACTAACATAATCACATAAAACATCATAGAAATTAAAAGGAATCAATTCTAAGACTGAGTAGGGTAAACAAAGCTAATAAATACTCCCTTATGGATTTTTTTGAAGGCATTAGGTAACTAGATAGCTATGCAACTGGGTATATGTAGTAAAAATGTTAGCCAAACCAAACCAATAATCATACTAAATGTCAAGTAAACACTTAGATATAATTTAAGAATCCCACCACCATCAATAACTCAACCAACAAACAAATCTAAATATTGATGATCATGAATCTAAAGTCCAAATGTATCATCTAAATTGATGATCCTAAAACCCATATATAATTGATGAGACTAAATATTATATATGATAATTGATAAGTCTACAACCCATATATAAGTGATTGATAAGACAAAATCCCACATATGACTAGTGAAACTAAATCCCACATATAAATAATTGATGAGAGTAAATCCTATCTATAATAATTAATGAGTCTAAAAACCATATATATAATCAAACAATTGGTAAAACCAAACTGAAATCCAACATCCAACATTGAACAAACATTTCCTAGATGGTGAGGAGATGAGCCTAACCATCCAAGAAAATCAACTAATCCAAATCAAATCCTAGTGCATCTAAATCTCATAGAGATTGTATAAAGGTGAATCTAAAATCCATCTTGATTTGCATGAATGATAAGCCTTAACCTCACATTTCAAACTAATAGGTCTAAGAAATAGATCAAAATTATTTCAAAAATTAAGATTCTAAAGTGCCAAAAGGGGGTCTAAGCTCAATTGTGAGTTTAGAAAAATATCTAGAAAATATTAAAATATTTTAGGAATGGTATCTAATCTTCGTATGATCATTATAGGCTCTTACAACTTCCAAAAATCTAACAATTACTAATTTCAAGTCTTTAGATGTTCTAGGAGACCTAAAATGATGCTTTTGGCTATTTTCAAAATTTTTTTCTTGTCCAAAGGCTATGGATCACTTTACAAATGTTTTTTGATTTTGGAAAAGAAATACAAAACATAATTAAATATTCATAGCAACCTCATCATGACCTCACAACCAAGTCATGATGGACTAGAAAGAGTACCTTGTAATCTGTGCTAGTGTACTAAGCATTTTTATCTTCTAGGCCGATTTCATTTGAGGTCATTTCAAGAGTAAAAAATCTTTAAAATACTCTAAAATTCTAGTTCTATATTTGAATTAATAGTAAAAATCAAAACAAATCTACACACTATCAAAACTAGTCAAAACATGGTCAAACTTGATTAAAACGTTGACTAGCGTTCCATGCATGATATAAAATCTCAAAAATATCCAACATAAAAAAATACTAAAATATTTAGATTAAGAAATCAAGCAAAAATAGCAAATAGTTATTAAACGATTAGAATCGATCAACAAATACACACAAAACAAAATTATCAAAACTCAAAGGATCAAAACACCAAATTATCCTACTTGAAAGTGATGGTGATATAGAAAATATTCTTTCATAAATTTGATCTCTTAAGTAGGCTCTAATTCAATGAAAGATCAAAAATTAACAAAGGAATCTAAGTGAGATAAAATGAGATCTAGAAATATGGCTTACCTTAGGTTCTAGATGATCGTGTAGATCTAGATCTATCTCTTTCTATACTCCAGTAGAATCTCCCTCTATGGCTCTATCTTCTAAATGTGAGCAAGGTAAGACAAAAGGATGCTCTCTCATAGAATCAAGGTTAAGCTTATATTCTAGATATGGTTGGCAATGGTGGACAAGTTAATAACCTAGTCTAATCCCAAGTTGATAGCTATGTCTAAGCCCAATCCAATAACAAGATCTAAGGTCCAAAAGCATAGCTAATGAAAGGATAACCCAAGAACTTCTAAAGCATAAGCTAAAGAAAAATATGTAAAAATTAAAAAAATATATTTAAAATATAATTTATGAAAAAAATAAGTTATCTAAGAAAATCATACTAAACCAAACTAGTACCCCATGTGTTGATGACCCATGGAGTGCCTAATATCTACTAACTCAAAACTCCAATAAAAGGGATTAGTATACATTTGCTAAATTAAAAGATAATCTAAAATGCCAAAAGATATCAAAAAGTACAAAAAATACTACCACATGAAAAAATTATTTAAAATAATTAAAACAAAATGGATCAAAATAAAAAAATAAACCTTATGATATCTGAAAATTAAAAGGCTAATATAAAAGAACATAGCTAGACACATCACATACAAAACCTTAGTTAGTATAATAAATGGATCAATAAGGATAGACATAGGTTAGCAAACAAGACATCAAATGTTCATAAAACAAACATACTAAAGGGTAGGTGGTGTCTAGACTAGGAGTGTTACAATTCCATTATTTGGCTACTACTAAATTTATTCTACTTCACGGTGAATGAAGCTAGGCCAATACGTTGGTTATTAGTTTTAAAGAAGGATCTAGTAAATGATGTACTTAGTTTTTACTATACATTCTAGCCTCATTTCTTTTATGATAATTTGCTTCCTACTTGTGTTAGAGTCTTTAAGAAATCAAGATTGAAAGATGTCACAATAGTGATGAACAATAAGTATAAAAAAATGACATCCAAATTATCTATTGAATAATTTTTGGAGGATCATCATATAAAAATAAAGATTCCATCAATTAAGTAATCAAAGGAATTTCAGGCTAAGGGATGGTTTGTATAATGATGGAAAAAATCGGTTGCTGGAAACACCGAGGGAATTTCCGTGTACATAGTTTTAACCTTAGATCCACGCAAGGGCCATGTTGGAGAAATGAATCTGAGGTGCCCTGAATGGTCTTTTTGATTAGATAGGTACTTACTTAATTGGTAAACTTGTCAATGATTGTACGACGAGGCAACAGTTTGATGGGAAAATATATTATATATTTACAAGGAAAGAGAGATCTGTTACTAGATCAGGCTTTGAAGATAATGATACGATGTAAATTATGCAAAACAATTGTAAATTTTGATGTAAACAAGGCACAATGAATTGGATCTGAAAACATGCATGATCCCAAGATCTGGGATTTACTTTATGAATATGAAACAAAGAATACAACGGGGTTTACAAAGCAGACTTCATCTTGGACGAAGTATCTACCACGAATAAGAAGCTACTTAGAGATTAAACAAGTAAAAGGCAAATCTACCTTGTTCACTAGCCAAATCTGGGTGCAAGGAAGTTAGGCTTGAAGCAAAGTGCTTGCTAGCTTGGAATCTCTGGTCAAGAGCTTCTCTCTATTACTGCTAATGTTCTTCTGTTGTCAATGTCTTGCTCAGCTCTACTAGAATTGCTAAACTTGCCAATTTGCTAACTTGTCAACTTGTCAACTTTTCCCAACCTTCTTTCCTATCTTTTCCAACCCCTTTGAGCATTGTTCACCGAGGTATTTATAAGATGAGGATCAGGAGAAGAATGCAGTTTAGATGACGCGTGTCCCAGACCCACAAAATATCATTGACTTGGTGTGCGATAGCTGAAGCTTGCCCCATTACGCTACACTACGCTCTGAAGAATAGCGTAGCATAATCTTTCCTTGTCTTTAATGCTATGAACTGTCTTATGGTTATGCTGTGTTGTGTCATATTATGCTGCGTTGTGCCACATTACGCTACATAGCATAATTCAGTGTAACATAACAAACCTTCAAAATTTGAAGTGTTCTCGCTGTGTGTCTTTTATTCTTGTTCAGTCTTCCTGGGGTCTATTATGCTGAGCTGCGTAATGTAGCATAACAGGCCCTTAGCCAAAAAAAATAAAACTTGTTGAGATGCACAACATATTGTGAATCTTCGCCTAAACCTCTAGATTTGGTTGAACCCTTTAGATCTTGCAATTTTATGGTGCCTCAGTTTGTACCTTCTTTGATTATCTATAAATATTCATGAAAAACTTGATGCTTGACCACTATTAATTTAAGAATAAATTTATTCATAATGAGTTAAAAATAGCCTACTTCAAGACCATTATGAAGAAAATTTTGATTAGGAAATTGAATATAATGTAGTAGTTGGAATGATATTAAAGGCATAGAAAAAAACTTCTCATCCACTATGAAGTCCAAATTGTCTAAAGATATTAATTGGCTAATTAAGTAGTATTTCATAGCAATGAGTAATGTTTTTCTATTTGATTTAATAATTCTAAATTAAACTATCATGGATTAATTTTTCAAAGCCAAAGTTTTGGATAGACAACAACATAAACATAAGGATTCCTTCACAAATGCTTTGGCACATAATGATGCTTTGAATAAATATCTGCAAGCATATGCAAATAAATAAAATTAAGTCATAGTATTCAATAAGTATTAGAATGAGGTATCTAAGACATTGGATCTAGACTAGGCTTAAGCCAAAGAGCTTCAAATCCTTAATTAGGCTAGGCTTACCACAACATTTAAGTCTAGATCCCAAACTTCTTAGTAAAGTTTAGGAATTAATGGTGAAGAATATGAAGTTGGATTGCAACAATAAAATTTTAAAAGAAAAGAACTCTATCTTAAAGTAAGACCTAGGAAAAATACAAATGGAATTGACTAACATAGAATTGCAAAAATCTAAAGCATAAAAATATTTGGTAAAGGAAAAGAAAGAGCATAGTGACATAATGAATAGACTATAACAAGATCAAGAGCAGGTAGTTACTAATGATTTTATTATTCATTATAAATAGGTTTAATATTATTTGATTAGATATGGTAATTATGATGTCTGAAAATGTCAGTGGCTGGAACACTAAGAGGTTATTAAGCATACAACCTAACCACAGATCTGTGTGAGGGCCGTGCTAGAGAAAATGGAAGCAAGGTGCCCTGAACAGTCTAGTCGATCTGACAGGGACTTACATGGTGTACAATAACCATATGCAAATGGTAATTTTAAAATGTAACACGCTGAGGTTCAAATGAAATAAAACATGAGGTGCAAAACAATAGAAACACATCAAAATATGTAACTAGGATAATAAGCATGAACAAGTACACAAAGATGAAACATTTACATTATAGCAAAAAATGGAATGAGAGTTTAAGTGAAGGAATGTACCATCCCAAAATTGGGGGATCTAGTCTTTGTTTGGCTGATGTATGTGTACAACTAGTGTGTAGTATTGGATAGGTACAGCCGACAATAAAATGATATGGTCACAACTCCTAGACTACTACCAATGGGGTGTTGATAGGAATCTATGAGCCAATACTCACTAGGCTAAGAGCTACTACGTTGGGTTGACGAGAGATTTGAAAAGTGCTATTGCTAGGATTTGCTATTTATCACCCTTCTGATCACCAATCTCTTTACCAAAGCTTGCTACCAGAAAGCCAAGTGCCAAAAGCCAATCCTTTGAATGTTGTTTGTTGGGGTATTTATAGAGCTAAGAGCGGGAGGAAGATGTGGTTTGGATAGCACATGTCTTGGGTCCCACATAACTTGAACATGGAGGTGTCACGTTGACATGCCATGCTCAAAGTGTGGTGCTACACTGATGTGCTACGCTGAATGGAATGATGTTGGAAGTGGAAGCTGCTAAGCTATGACCATATTGTTCAGACTGCATGTACCTAAGGGACTACCATATTTTTACAAAAAATTCTAATGACAAGTGTAAAATGAAACTTACGCTTCGGGACTATGTCTTCCCCCTCTCATGAGTAGGGTCAAGCATAGAGATAATTTTGAGACTTAACAAGGGATGTAACAAGAAAGGAAAATTGTTGATCTTAGTTGTCAAGGAGATGTTAGGGTAGAGATGACCATCGATGACAAGTCTTTGAGCTTCTAGAGATGTCTAGTGGCTTCTTTTCAAGTGTTACACTACTTACGCTGCTAAGCATAGTGGAGTAGTGTGAATACTTACTCACTACACTATGTTATGTAGTGTAGTGTAGAACAACATAGCAACCATCTTTGAGGCAAATCTTGTTCAAAAATCGAAAATAACCCTCCAAGGCCTAGCAAGGCAAGATACTCTAGTGACCAACCACTATACTTTCCATGTTAAAGGAGCCTGAGACCTCCTGGTTTCATCCTTAGGGCATCTTTAACCTCAATGTCTCCACTACATTGTGCTACATTGTGCAGCATAGCACCTAGTCTAACATGAATTTGAGCTTAATCTACAATGCTTTGTGAAGAGACTTTGATAAGACTCTAAAGGTGGAGTGGGATAGGTAGTCCTGGAGGTTGAAGCATGGCTAAATGCAATGTGAGAAAAGACTTTCTTAGTGCTAGCATCCCACTATGCTATGCAGCGTAGCACAACGTAGCACTCAGATTGAGGTGGCTTTTGCAAGATTTTCCTATGTTACATTGATCACACTTCAATGGTAGAGTAAGGCAAGCATCCTTAAAGATTGAAGAATGGTCAAATGCATTTTCTCTATCATCCTAATTTCAAGGAAGATTATGCACCCTACTACGTTGTCCTACGTTGTGTAGTGTAGCACAATGTAGCATCCAAAATGGAATAAATTTGATGACATTTGCCATATTTTTTTCATGCTACACTGATCATATTCCAGGGATGAAGCAGGGTGGGCATCCTTGAGGATTGAATATCTACCAACTACATTTTCTACATCTGATCTAATACCTGCAACAATTTTGACACCAGATGACCTACTATGCTATGTAGCGTAGCATAGTGTAGAAATCCTCATAGTTAGAAAATTTTCCAAACTATTTAGTCCATCCTAAACACCTTTGATAGCTCCTAGCTTGGCACTTGGGTGGATCGTCAGTTGGGACATTTGTCAAGCTAAGTAGACTAGAGAGTGTAACGAGCTTGATGGTCCAAGAGATAGAAAATTTGCTAAACTATACAGTCAATCCTCAATGCCAATTTTGTGCAAACTAGCCTCATGACTGGGTGCTACGTTGACTATGCTACAAAGGATGGTAGGCAAGCCCAAAAGCATCTTTGCAAGCGTTGGGACTTCCAAGGTGCCATGTTATTCACACGGTCCAACATGACACCGCACTTGCAGAGATCCTTGCCCAAATTTTGAGACTATGCTGAATCATGAGAGTCCCAAAATTGATGGTGTTTCAATTACCCCTCTTTATTGATGTCTAGAGGATCTTCCCAAGAGATGTCGAAAAAGAAAATGAAATACCATGCTGAATGCAACACCCACACCATTTTTCAATGCCCACTCAGATAATGCTTTACTATTCTTGGGAGTGTTAGAAAAGCTAAGTATGATAGAGAAAGGGGATGGATTTGAGGAAATCAACCTAGAAAAAAGGAAAGGTGTAGGATGCATTATCATGAAAGTCATTGTCATAGTATGATCTATCATCGAAATGCTTATGAGGGATTCAACACACATGAGTGTCTTTCTTTCTTTGGATTTCAACCTCTCATCGGAGTGCTTAGAGGTGGTCTATCCAAAGCTAAGACGATTGCAAAGCAACTATGCCATTTGTTTTGGGCACTTGGCTATATCACCATTTTTCATTTTTTTTCTTTAGAAAATTACTTACCCATATCCATTCAAGGGCAACCATGTTATCATTGTAGGACAGGTGTTTCCTCCTTGAGATGAGTTTATGTTACATCCATGTGGGGCTTTGACTAGTCTACAGAGGCTCCCCATGGGATGAGCTGCATTATGTCCATCATGGACTTGGCAATTGGACATGGAAACGAGATTTTTGTGCATTGGAGAAGCTTGTGAAGAAGAGGTTAGAACTTATAGGAATAGGGAATGGAGATTAAGTTGGCTAAAGGGAGAATAGGATATGCACTCTCAAGTAGCTAGGTTGATCGAAGTGGATACTTTGAAACAATGTAGTGTCTTGTTCTCATGGTGGAACACATTCCTAAACAACACCATCTTGGCTTTTATCATACAAACACAACAAAGACAAAACCAGAAAAAGAAACCATCAAGGGAAGTGAGGGCAAAGTCCTGTTTTCTTAGGACACTTCTAGGGTGGCAAGTGTTGTGATTGATGCATGCAATGTCCAAAGCAGGAAGGCTAGTGCCAGTTTTGGCAACAGCAGGCCAAAAAGCTTCAATAGCCTTGCTGAGAATGAGCACTAAAGAGGCTAGAAGTAATGCTGATGCAAGTGCTTAGGAATCATCGTCAAAGGAAAGAGTCATGAAATCAAGCTGCAAGGTAGGAATCCTAACAACTGAATGCTTTTTTAGACTCTAGAAATGGTGAGGGTTGGAGGATGCCAAGACTGTGGCTGTGCCACAATTCTTTTGGGAATCCAGCAGAGAGTGTTGATGATGGGAGCTATGACCAAACTGATTAGCAATGGTGGAAATAGATCTGGAAGGTTAGCAAGATGCCACATGGCATCTCCAAAAGATCAACAAAATGCAAATAATGGCAACACTGCATGTTTCCTAGAGGGTTTTTCCTTGGCAATGTGAACTTCATTTTGGAACTACAACGTCTCATCCCATCTTGCCTAGGAAGCTTGAAGATATGCACGCTCATTTGTTCACAAGGTCATATGTGTTGGATCAGAGATATTGCCTTACGAACCTAGTTTTAGGTCCTAGTAGACCATCAAATGTGCTAGTTTTAGGTCCTAGTAGACCATCAAATGTGCTAGTTTTAGGTCCAAGTAGACTGTCACGTCCTAGTTTAAGGTCTTGGTAGACCGATATGCTAGTTTAATGTCATAGCAGATGGGGGATGGCCAGTTTAAGTTCATAGAATACCATGCTATGGGTGCCAATTTTATGTCATGGCCTAAGGATAATCTATGGGTGCTAGTTTTTTGTCATGGCCCAAAGACATGTTACGCTAGTTTAACATCATAGTGGATGTTCTATGCCATTTTTACGTCGTAGTGGATGATCTATGCTAGTTTATAGTCATAGAAGACTATCTACTTACCTTGATTTATGTTTGGCATAATCTTGCATGTTAGGCGTAGTAGGCCTTTAGGTACAAATGATTGATAGGATTTGGGAATTCATTACCATCTATGTCAGCCAATTTGAATGCCCCATTCTCATATGCTTTTGTAACTACAAAGGGGCCTTCTCGGTTGGCGGAGAATTTGCTCATGGGTTCAAGAACAGCCTTGAGGACTAAATCACCCTTTTTGATTGATTGTTGGTGCAAATTTCAATGATGTTTCTGATGTTTCTTATCCTGGTACCACTCGATGCGATTAAGTGTTTGGATGCATTCCTCCTCTACAAAGTTAAGGTCAATGATCCTTGACTTGTTGTTTTGAGCCTCATCTATGACATTTGAAAGGATCATTTGAAGTGACAGGACCTACAATGCAAGAGATAACACTACTTCAGATCTATATGCAAGGCTATATTGGGTCTTACCTATATCCATTCTACATGTTGTGTAATAAGCCCAAAGCACGTACAGGATTTGCTCATGCCATCACCTCTTACTGCTGCTAAGAATCCTTTTCAAAAGGTTGATGATGACTTTATTGATATCCTCTACTTGGCCATTTGCCTGGGGGTAATATGGCGATGAGAAAGAATGTTTGATACCAAGACTTTTGCAAAAGGCTTCGATTTCTATGCTACTAAATTATGGCCCGTTGTCAGTAATAATAGTCATGGGAAGGCCATACCATGTAACTATGTTATCTAGCATGAACTTGCAAACCTATTGGGATGTGATCTTTCTAAGAGGAATAGCTTCTACCCATTTTGTAAAGTACTTAGTTGTAGTAATAATGAAACTATTCCCTACAGAAGACTTAGGTGTAGTGGGTCCTATGATGTCTAGTCTCCATCATCGAAAATGCCATGTGATCTATGTGGTATGCAGTTCGGTAGGTGACACATGTATGACATTGACATCCATCACATATCCTTACCTTCGCGATGCATTCGTGTTCCATGTAAGGCCAATAGTAGCCTAGACATCTAATTTTTGTTGCCCTTCACACGATCCCTTATGGACTTCATCAATAATTTTTTGTGCTTATCCCATCATAAGAGTGTTTTCATAGAGTGTTTTCATAGAGTGCTTATCCCTTATGGACATATTTTCATGCTCACTTTCGTATTGCATCCCTTTGGGTAGGTGTCAGGTTGTGTGGGGGTTCACCATGTTGGAGGTATGTTTAAATGTCATCATACCATTCTTGATTATGTATTGCACTTATAAATAAAATGTATGTTGTGTGAATGATGGGAATAATGCATTTCACTATTACAACAGGTAAGGTGGCAAACATGTGTGGTGGCACACTCAAGGCCAACATGGCTAATGCATTGGCTATAGTATTTTCATTGCAGGGTACATATTGGACATCAAAGGTTGCAAATTACTTTAGCAAATATTTGGCTAAATCACAATAAGGATGTAAATGTTGTGTCATGGAAGCAAATACCTCTGTAATTTGATTAATGACTAATAACGAGTCACATCTAATTGCTAAGTTTTGGATTCCTACCTCTTGAGCTACTAGAATACCCCTAAGGAGACATTCGTATTCTACTACATTGTTCATGCAAAGAAATGTAAGGTGATATGCAAAAGGTTGGATCTCCCTAGAGGGAAATGCAACAACAATGGCAGCACTACCACCTTACATATTTGAGGCACCATCAAAGTGTAGGATGGCTTTGAAGTATCTGGATACTAGGCTTATGCTACTAATGTGCTCATATGGAAACTCAGGCTATATCACTACTTGGTCATTGGTAGGTGAAGCCATAAGTTGCGTAGCTATTGCTTGACCCTTTATAGATGATTGTGCTACATAGTGTAAATCGAATTCCATGATTACGGCTTTCCATTAGGCTATCCTGCTACTTTCCATTAGCCCAAAGTAGATGCAACTTATCAGTCAATCTTCTGATAAATCTTCTTATGAATTGTACCCTACCCTGTAGCCTATGCAACTCCTTAAGGTTTGTAAGTGGTGCCAAGTTAAAAATGGCTTTAACTTTATTGGGGTCTACATGTGTCCCCATTTCTGACACCATGAAGCCTAGCATGCATCCAGTTTTGACTCTGAAAACACATTTTCTTGGGTTGCGGTGAAGTTCATGCCTACAAAAATGTTGAAGGACCAATTTTAGGTTATTTTCATGATCAGTAGCTTTCTCAGATTTAAAGGCTATATTGTCCACGTAATCATTTAGCTTCTCTAAAAGATAATCAATAAAGATGTAGGTCATCACCCACTGGTATGTCGCTCTTGCATTTTTTAGCCCAAAGGGCATCATCATGTAGTAGAAGGTTCCCTAAGGAGTCATGAAGGTGGTGGCTAGTTGATGTTCTAGATTTATGTGAATTTGATTGTAGCCTAAGAATCCATCCATGAAGGATAGTAAGGCATGGCTTGTTGTAGTATTGATGAGTTGGTCGATGCTAGGAAATGGGAAATTGTCCTTAATTATTGCCTTATTCAAATCCTAAAAGTCTATATAGATTCGTATACCCTCAGTTTTCTTGGAAAAAACTAAAATGTTTGATACCCATTCCAAATAATCAACCACCCAAATAAACTGAGCCTAGTAAAGCTTAGTGATTTTGCCACGTACAACTAATGCAATCTCTGGTTTGATCTTGTGAGCTTTTTGTTTGACCACCTTCACACGTGAATCTAATATGATATTGTGCTATATGATGTATGGGTCTAAGCTTGGCATGTCTTCATATGACCATGCAAACACTTTAGCATTATCATTGAGGACTTTGGAAATGTTTTGTTGAACCTATGAATCTAGCAAAGAGCTAACTTTTAATGTTCTTGCCTCTCCTTTAGATGTAGTCACGAGGATTTCAATAAGGGGGTCCTTAGTTACATCACCAGCTTCTAGATCTAAGGCATGGACCAAATGTTTGGGCCAATCTAGGGGTGTTTCTAAGGATGCTATGCAGTTGTCATAAGAGGGTGGTTCAAAGTCTACCAACTCTACATTCAAGCATCTCATAAACTTACCATGGAGTCTTGTTAGAATTAAGGACGAATGGAGATCATCATATATAGCCATTTTTTAAGCACTCCTACGATAATAAGCAAAACAAACAAATTCAAGTGATACCTGCTTAACATAGCAACATGAAATGAAATATATGCAAGGTAATTATGTAATGTCAAAAAGTTTCCAGTTTAAGGTCTTAGTGGACCATGACCATGCAAAATCATATGTCAAAATTTCCAGTTTAAGATCATAGTAGACTATTGCTATGACTAGAATATAGAGGGAGTTTTAAAATTGCCAGTTTAAGGTCATAGTAGACCATAACCGTGCAACATTATATGCCAAACACTACTTGTTTAAGGTCCTGGAAAACCACCACTATGCAACATTGTAAGTTAAATTTGCTAATTTAAGGTCATAGTAAACCACAACCATGCAAAGTTATATGTTAAAATTGCTAGTTTAAGGTCTTAGCGGACCGTAACCATGCAAAATTATAAGTTAAAATTGCCAGTTTAAGGTCGTAGCGGACCATAACTATGCAACATTATAGAAATGAGGTGAAAATTTTGGTTTATTTACATGCTACGCTGCAACTGTGTGCTACGCTGCAATAGACATGGGGTGTCCCATGATATGCTGCAAAGGACAGGGACATTCTTCATTACGCGTGGGATGCAGGACATCTCGTGTTATGCGCAGGACATGGAATTCCCTGGAAAGTAACAGGTGTTGTAACCCTCTAGGCTATAAATAGGGGATTACCCATGGTAATCTTATCATTTTCAATGTTAGAGCTAACACCCAGAGTGTAGCATGGTACAAATAGAGAGGTAGCATAGTAGTTGCAGTGTAGCGGTTGATACACTTGAGTTTGACAAGGAGACAATGGCACATAGGACTAAATGTAGGCATCAAGGTATCACCAATGTGGATGAAGGGGAATGCACCTTGTGACATCTCCCTAATGCATGCATTTAGGAATGATAGGAAGTGCCATCTAGCTGGTAAGTTGCTATGCTACCCTTGCTTACATTATTTAATATATTTAGTAGGGTTGTTGTCATGGTTACCACCCTATGGTCACTCCAATTATTATGTTTTCTATGTTGTAACTGTTGTTGTTATGGACTCGAGTATTGCTTTAGCTAGTACATTATGGCTATTGTCAGTTTGGCTACAGCTACTATGGCAATCGCTACGCTACTATTGGTATGCGGCGCTACCCCAGCCACCATTGTTGGAAGTGGGCAATGCACCATTTCAAGGTTTTGAGAGGTTCTATGCAATGTAGCACACATTCTTGGTAGTGTACCATGTGTCTTGGGTAGTGTAGCATGCATGGAGAAGGTTTTGATTTACTTTTGTTAAATTCTATGCAATAGGATAGGGCTAGGGCTACAAAAATGTTGTGTTCCTTTTTGGGCTATGTTACTTTTGTTAGCATGACTGACAGGTTGTGTTACATTTTCAGTGCTTGTTACACTATGATGTCATGCTACCATGCTACCATACTTGCTATCCTACTATGCTTGCTATGTTGTCATACCTACTACATTGTTATACCTGTTACACTACTATGCTACTGTACCTGCTATATTGCTACATTTGTCACATCGCATGAGGTGTAGTTGTTATGTTGCTATGTTGCATGTGACATGGCTATTGCACTATGTAGGATGTACCTGCTATGGTGTGTCATGCGCTATGCTACTATGCTACATGTAACACAATTACTATGCTATACGAGACAAGTCATGAAAATGGAACTAATAGTTGAAAAAATTTTGAATTTGTCTCACTATACCAGGGGCATACTATTTCATACATAGAAAAATTTGTATAAAAAGGGCTACTACGCTATACAGTAACCATCACTTAAACACTATGAACTAATTCTTTTTTCTATACTATGTAGGGTCATGTTAAAATCCATCTTCATCGTGATCAAGCTGGTCAGGCTTCTGTGTTGCCTAAGTTCCCCTATGGCCAATGTCCCCCCTCCCCATGCACAAGGGACTAGGAGTTTTGGTTTTGAGAAGGCATGCAGGAATTCCTAGAGTTCCTCCTTCACCACTTCAGTGTGATAGTATGATCACACTTGTTGGCAGAGAATATATGTGTTCTTGTTGAAACGTTGTTGCCTAGGGAAAACTAAGGCATTTTAAATTTTATGGCCAATGGATCTATTGAAGGAGAAGGGGCTTAGAGCTCAAATCAATGCCCAAAAGGTTTGAGACACTTGTCTTGGATTTGGGCTATGCTCGAATTTAAGTATTATCATAAGTACAACACTTTGTTTGGCACTTGTCACATGGGCACTTTCTTCCAGAATCCACCTAGGACCATCTATTATGTTAATGGATGAGTCCTATGAATATTCTTAGGCATGTTGGATTATTTTTATTTCATATTTGAAATGCTTATTGCATTCTATATGTTGCCAAGTTTGTAATTGACAAGGATGGGCTTCACGATCAAGAGGGGACATTAGCATTGATCCAAACAACCTTACAAGAGTTCTCTTCTACCAGGAACATGTGCGCCGACATTATAGAACAACTTGGGACCAAATTTAGGACCTATCCAACCAAGTATGCTAAGTTCTACCTGAAATGTGAAGAACTTGGATAGTTGGATGACAAATAGGCATCTTGTAATGCACCCACCATGGAAGAAGTTTTGGTGGAAATCCCACCATTCCCCATGCCCTTTGTACATGGCGAGTTAAGTTGTGCATGTCCCTTAATATTCCCTTGATTGATTAATTAATTAATTGTGTTTTCTTTGTTATTTTTATCATTTTTTTATTATTGCAGTAGCAGTCGAATCCCAAGAGGTTATGGTCGTCACCTCCAGAAGTGACAAAACTAACCTCTTCTTTAAATATGATGAAGTGGATGAGACAAAACGTTGATTATGAAATGGGACCCTAACCACCCTTGTTCAGAATATCTAGAAGGTTTGGCTTCTGGACCTATTTTTAGTAGTAAATCCAAGCATTCTGGCTATAGAGATGCTTGCTCTTGTTTATTCTTTTTCAAAAAGGACTGACCACTTCTGCACATGGGTTCACAATGTGTGGGTGATGTTCGAGATTACCAATATCCTCTTTGTAGATCTCTTTGGTGTCCCTTTCGATGGATTACATATAGGGGATAAGATTGGAAAAGATGTAAACCATCGATTGGACATATAAGAATGGCTAGGGACAAGTAAAGATCGAAAGGGGATTACATCCAAAAGGTCAAGCTAGAGGTAGCCCATAAGGTTTACCCTATCTTTCAAGCTCGTGCTTTCTCCAAGTTACTCTCCCAAGGAAAAATCCTTGGGGTAGAGCAAGCTTGGATTATGAGGGATGTCATGGAAGAAGGGACTCACTAACTATAATTAGGCCAAGTATCTCGCCAAGGATTTGTAGGCTAAAATGATTAAGCTTCGTGAGACGCTTGATGCACATTTTAATGTGCATTTTTCCTTTTTTATCACTTGCCTACGACGATTTGCTAAATTCTTGGTGATCCATGAGCATAGCATGTAGGTGTTACAAGATCACACCTAGATATCCAAACCATGGATCTACCAATTATTCTGCACCACTCAATCCTAGGATCCCCTAGAAGCTATTAGGGAGTCTTTTTTGATAACAATGAAGGATTAGATGGGTTGGCCCTTTTATGCACAAGACAACATTAGACAAGAATCTTTCACTAACATAGGTAATGCAGTACAGGGGGCATGCCTTATTATCAAGATAGTGAAATCAAAATTGAAACATAAGAAATCTCATCCCATGGAAGAGCCTCCACATACCAGTGAAGAAAGAGACAAAAGATTGCGAATCAAGGTTCGTAAAGTGTAGCCTACATTTTTTAGTCAGTATGGTTTAATTGTCTCATTAGCTCCCCTCCCCCCACCCCAGTCCTTCTTTTCTTATGTTTATGTTAGACTAGCATGCTCACTTTGG
>MNCI01030115.1:398819-411305 GCA_015680685.1 Gnetum montanum | reverse complement strand
ATCACTTATCTTTGTAATCACAAAACTATTATAATCATGATTTATTTTGTACTAAATCTAAGTGACTAATCTATATTGATATTTTTTCCAAGTGAGGATGATTTATTAAGAGAGGATGTTAAAGCCTAGTAGGATGTAGTATGAGATTAGGACATAATTTCATAAACAACTAAATTGAAACATCATATTCTAATCGATGTTAGTTTTACTGCATAATGCTTCATCATTTTTAACAAGAAGACAAAGATTCAAAGATAAATTTCTTTTGTTTTTATTGCTTTATCAAAGTCAAATATATTTTTTTAAAAAATCATGAATTGATGGGTAAATTTACCCTTTTAGCTTCAATTCATCCTTATTTTTTTTAATTTTTCATGTCTTTCTATAAGAAAAGACTTCGTAAATTTCCTTAGAATGGCCCTAGTCATTCTCTTTAAATTTTAAAGCAATTCATGGTTGTAATGATAATGGAGCCCTAATATTAGATACCTAATATTAGGGCCCATGAAGTGATGTCAGATATCCAATATTGCAGGGAGTGTGCCAACCTATAAATATAGTGCTTGGGAACATGGTTTGCAGTAGTTTTTATCATAGCATAGCAGAGCTCTTGCAATTTTTTTCTCTAGAGTTAGAATATTTTCCAAAGTGTCCACAACAAGAGTCATTGAGTATATGGATCTTTATTCAAGGACTATTGTACCTAAGCATGGTAGTGTGTGCGGAAATAAAGACGAGCTTTTTTATCAAACCTTGTAGCACCTTGGCTAGGTTAAATATTTTATTCATGCATTTAATGTTTTTTACAATTTCATTTAATACTACCATGTAATTAAGCTAAAGTAAGCTAGCTAGATTAAATAGTAGTTAATTAAGGCACATAAGTATGACTACTTTGAGCATGCGTATGATGCTTGGTAATCCTAGCAACACTTAATGCTTGGTAACCGAAAAGCGTTATACATACTTAGGATGTTCATGGAAAGTGGGACTCAAATATGACATTAGGATAGTTAGCTATGAATTAGCAATTAGATTAGTTAAAGTGATTCATAACTTGAGTTTCAACTTGTTGTTAATCATAAATGAATAAAATGTAAAATAATAAAAATCATGTGCCTCAGTTACACTTAACCATATAATTAAGTTCCACAAGTAGAGTTGAGTAGACAACAATCATCACAATTAGATTTCATGTACTAGAACCAATGTACTTAGGAACTTACTATCTATGAAATATAACTAGATCATGCATGAATGCTTGTGATTCGTATGGTTGAGCATAGGGGTACCTCATTGATCATCATTGGTGTTGTGGCTAAGGATCTTTTCTTTGTTACATGCNATAATATAGAGTGGCTTATGCTCATCTAGATGAGTATGTACCCAATTTCACCTTCTTCCTACACCAAGATGAACTACTATGGTGATGAGACATGAAAGGCAACATTGTGTTGCTGCCCAATGAATCCATTCCTGCGATGTGCCAACAAACTCTTATGCAATTGGGCATCTACAGGCTTCATGTTGAGTAGGTTGTGTAGGATAATGATGCTAGGGATTATCATCTCACTAATACACAATGTCTAATAGATCGATAGCTAGAGAAACACTACAAGTCTACAAAGGGGAAGTGGTCCAATGATTCTCCATTCTTGATGAACCAAAGAGATGGTGGAGAATCCTTCTCTAGGGGTTTTCCATTTAGAGAGACTCCTATCTTTGAATTTGATGAAGGAGGTCAAAACCAAAACTTGTAGCCCATGATCCATAATCCTAGTTTTGGCAAGAACGGATCCCATGATAAAGGGGGATCCAAGGAGGATAGTCATGGCAAGGATGTGGTCAAGCAGCATGATCATGATCATGGCCACAACCATTGAAGAGGAGGTGGCAGGCATCATGATGGTGCTAGTCCTCCTTCCTCTTCACTTTCATCATAATCTTCTTCCTCTTCTAGCTCTAAACATAATTACAAGGGATGTGATCATGATAGAGGTGACTAATGGGACCGAGATGATCATAGGGACCGATGGGCAAGTTAAGATCTAGGGCACAAGCATTCAAGAGAGGTCCATGACCAAGAATGAAGGGGTAGTGGAGGGCATCATAGGCACCAAAATCATGGCCTCAATGAGCCTTTTCTCACTACCTAAAGCATGTTAAGAATTGTAGATACAGTGAGAATTCTCACAACGTAAAGGATAGTTGGATTAAGAGGCTAGACATGAAAAATATCCCTAGGTTCAAATGGGAATACATCTCAAATCTGTAGAACCATCTTTAGGCTTTTCACGATGCTTGTGCCTTGGAAAATATAGAAAATAATTGGCAAAAGCTTAAGTTATTTCCCAAGACACTCATTAAAAAAGAAAAAATCTAATACTAGTCCTTGGAACTAGAATTAATCTATAGGTGTAGTACAATGCTTGAACTGTTTAATTAAAAATGTCATATGTACTCCTGAGTATCCAACTTGAGGAGGTAGATCTAAGGATGGAAACAAGGGATACATGAACCCTTAGATGCTGCCATGGGCTGATACTATTCTCTATTGCATAGATGTCCTGGCCATGGTTATTTTTAATAGAAGCAACTTTTCCATATCATAGATGGACTCTAATTAGAAATGAGGAGAACTCTTCAAGTCTATACCCAAGGACGATTGTTAGAATTAAGATTCCATTAGATCCAATAGCTAATTAAGTAGGTAGCAAAAGAAGAGGAAGAGTTGAGGAAATGCCAAAGTGTAGAAGAATACAACCACCATCCTTCCATTCACAAGAGGGAACTTTGATTTTGTGACAATGAGGAGGAATCATCACTTGATGAGGAGTTGAACCAAAAAACCTTGCTAATTCAAAAATTTACCTCTAAAATTTTGGCTAAGGTAGATCAATTATGGGACTCTATGTATAGCATATTTTAATCTATCCTAAAAATTACTGAAGAGTCTAAAGAACATAGTGATAGTGACTATAGGAGGCAAAAAGAAGTTGAACATGCTAATCAAAGGGATAAGTGCAAGATTGCTGTAGTAGAAAAATTTATGGAAATTGAATTAGATGATGATGGTGGGTGTGACATCTACCAATATGAATATCCTAAGGGACATTACCCCATCTTGTCACACTTACAAGAGTCTGGGGTGTATGCTCTAAATCCATGACTAGCAAAAAGGCAAGTATCTAGAATGTTGTCTTATCCTCAAGGAAATCCCAAGCAATTCCATCAGCAACAACAATATTATCTAAGTAAAACTCCACCACAATCATACAAGTAGTATCAGTAGTGGTAGTAACCATAGTCATGGGCACTGGCAACACCAAGGTAACAATACCCTTACAAATAACCAAACCCATATGGGTATTACATTCAACAGCCCTTGTCTCCACATGACTCTTCCAATCACATTTCTCCTTTCCAACATCACTACTACCCTTCCAAATACTATCAAACTCATTCTCCACATTCAAGAAGGGATACCACTTTTATCCTTATCCTTCTCCTATTCCTACACTTGTTCCTCCACCCTCAACATAGCTACTACCTACTCCATCTATATAGGATGAACTTCTAGCCCAATTGTAGTAATGTAATGCTACTAGGGCCATCAATCTACAACTGGTTCACTAACTGAGTAGTTCAAATACTAGATCATGAAAAAGACCCTTTTTCAACTCAACAGCCCATCTAAACCCTCACATACACATGCGATTAGCAATCCTTTTTCTCCATCTCCCTCTACATCTAATCCCTTTGAGTCTCCTTCAAACCAAATACTACCCAAAATTCATGTTTTTATGCTCACTAATGTCGTATCTAATTGAATCTAGGCTGGCAACCTACCTAGGAAATTAGTTGATCTTGGGAGTCCTCTTATTTATTTACAAACTATTGGAAATGAACCATGTAAAGCTCTTCTTGATTTAGGTTTCAATGTGAACTTGATTTCTCATGAAATGTATACTACCTAGAACCTACCATGTCTCATGAAGAGCAATATCTAATGAGAATTGGTAGACCAATCTATTACTGTTTCACTAGAACTGGTAGAAGACATTGTAACCATTATCTATGGATGGACTCATCCTACTAATTTCCTAGTAATCAAGGTTGCAAATTGTAAAGGGGACTTTATAATCATTATGGAAAGGGCATGGCTAAGCACTATTGATGCAAGAATGAGCATTAGAGATCTTTCCCTAGAGATATCTAACAAAAATGCATTCTAAAAGATTAAGAAGAAGCAAGTTCCATGCATTGTGTACAACAATACAAGGTGCAATTGCATGCATAAACTCTAGTCCATGAAACGAGCATCTATTTTTGCATGCAGGTAGTGTGCCCCTCAAGAAAATATTTAAAGGTGTCTATATGTAGCAACCACAAAATAAGAGGGTACCTGGTGGTTGACTATTGATCCTAATAGTAGCCTAATATGCATGGAACCTAATAAGAGCCTAACATTCACTTATGTCACAAGCATGGATGAACTAGAAAAAGTTCATCACCAACTCTCTGATAATGCAAATGATGATACCTATTGGGAAGAGTTGAAAATTCCTAAAAATTTTAAGCAAGAGCCCCTTGAGTTAAAAAATCTACCTACTAGCATGTAATATGCAATTTTGAAAAATGGGAAGCTAGTAATAATAAATGCAAATCTTGCTTTAGAATAGAAACAAATGCTGCTAAATGTGGTTGATATATGGTCAACAGCCTTTGCTTGGTCATATCTTAAACTCACAGGGATTGATCCTAGGATATGCTAGCATCATATCTACAATGACCTAGCAATGAAGCCAAAGAGGTAGCCAAAAAGGCAATTGAGCCTCAAATTGAAGCAAATCATCAAAGAGGAAATTGAACAACTCCTCAAGGTAGGGTTTTTGTATCCCATTGTAGATAGCAAGTGGGTTTTTCCACTCATGATTTTGCCAAAGAAAGGTAGCAAGTGGTGGGTCTACATTGATTTTTAGCTATTGAATATGGAAAAATTCAAATATCATTTTCTATTGTTATTTGTTGATCAAGTACTGGACACCATATCTAGGCATTGCTATTATAGTTTTCTAGATGGTAATAGTGGCTATAACCAAATCCAGATTACACCAAAAGACTAGGCCAAAACAACATTAACAAGTCCCTAGGGGACCTTTGCATATCACAAAATGTCTTTTGGTCTATGTAATGCTCCTACCAGTTTTCAACACCTAGTCTTAAGCATCTTTAACAACAAATTGATAGTAGAGTAAAAGTATTTATGGATGACTTCTCCACTTATGGCACTAGATTCGAGCAAGTCTTGGACTGCCTTGAGAGTGCTAAAAATATGTGTGGAAACAAACCTATGGATTAATTGGAAAAAGAGCCATCTCATGGTCTAAGAAGGCATTGTATTATGGCACAAAATCTCACAAGTAAGGATTGAAGTTGATCCTAAAAAGATAAGGATCATCCCAAGAATTACCTGCCAAGAAAAAATTGTAAAAGATGTTTGGTCATTCCTTGGACACCTTTGCTACTACCAACGATGCATAGAAAATTTCTCTAAGATTGAAAAACCATTGGTTAATCTAACAAAGAAGGATTCTCCATTTTTTTTGGACCAAGGAATGTGAAAAAGCATTCCAACAGTTGAAGGATAAACTTGTAAAAACTCCAATTCTATAGGCACCTAACTAGTCCAAACCATTTTATGTTATGACATATGCATCAAATTATTCCTTGGGGGCTATTCTTATGTAGTTGGATGACAAGAAACATTCATATTACGTCCACTTCACAAGCTGAAGCATTGTGGATGCACAACTAAACTACACCACTATAGAAAAAGAATTGATGGTAGTGGTGTTTGCTCTAGAGAAGTTTAAGCACTATGTGCTTGGATATAAAGTATTTATGCATACTGACCACAATGTGATTCTCTTCCTAATGAATAAGCCAATGGTAAGCCCTCATGTCATATAGTGTCTGGTGATCTTGCAAGAATTCAATCTTAGAATGGTAGATCTAAAGGAAACTGAGAATCTGGTCACTAATCACTTGTCTTGGTAGCAATGGAACAACAAAGAGGAAGAAAGCCCACTATCTAATCTATTTCTTGATGAACTCCTCTTTACCGAGGCCATAGCTAAACAATTACCCATGAAACCTAAATGGTATGATAGCATTCTCACCTATCTTCTCACTCAAGAGATGCCATAAGGGTTATACCACCAAAAGAAACAATAATTTCTTCACCAGGTGAAACATTTCATGGAGATAAATGGACACCTCTATAAGGTGTGCATCGATGACCTAGTTACTTGGTGTGTCCTTGATGCTAATCAACTATGAATTCTCTAGGATGCTCATGAGGGTCCTTATGGGGGCCACTATGTTAGTAGATGCACAACCATTAAAATCCTAATGGTAGGGTATTATTGGCCAATAATTTTTAGGGATGCTCACCAATTTGTACACTCTTGTAAACATTTTCAACAATATAATGGAATGACTACTCGAATGGAGGGACCTCAATAGTGGATTAAACCATTAGAACCCTTCAACATCTAGGGCATTAACTTCAAGGATCCCATCACATCCATGTCAAATGGAAAGGCATACATCATAGTCACTATTAAGTATTGTACAAAATGGTCAAAAGAAGTAGCTATAACCAACTATACATCTTCTACTACTACTCAATTTGTACAAAAGAATGTTGTAAATAGTTTTAGTATGCCACATGCATTAATTTTTGATAATGGAACCCACTTTACAGGCACTACCTTTCGAAAGCTTATGCAATGCTTAGGGGTTGAACATAAACTAACAACACCCTACCACCCCCAAACCAATGGCCAAGATGAGATTACAAATAGGGAAATCACAAAGATCCTAATGAGAACTATTAGCAAATATAGGAGAGACTAGAGTAAAAAGCTCAATAATGCCCTCTAGACCTACTACTTAACATGGAAACTCCCTATAGACTACTCTCCCTATGAGCTAGTGTACGAAAAATTACTAACTCTACCTATTCCATTCAAGCTTTGTACACTATCAACAACCTATGACCTTGACCTTGACTTAAGTCTAGCACAAGAAAAAAGATTAATGAATCTTAACCTACTAGACAAAAACTAATTAGTGGCCTTGTTATCTAACAAGTTGCACAAGGCATTTAACAAAAATTCCCATGACCTTAGAATTAGGAAAGTCAAATTTCAACTAGGAGATAAGGTGCTCTATCAGAACCCCACACACATACCTTAATAAAATAAGTTCCATATGTTGTGGAAAGGACCTTATATCATTTATGAAACTTTTCCTTCTAGGGCCATGTTGATCTACAAACCTAAGAGCTTGAATAAGAAGCTGCTAGTCAACACATAATAAGTCAAATCTTTCAACAAGCCTAATCAAGCCAATGTAACAAACACCTCATCAAATGGACAACCATGCTCAATCTTTTAGATCTCCTTCTTTTAACTTAGTTATGGGGAAGATGGACATCCATGCTAACTATATCATCAGCTCCTTAGTTTTTCATATATTTTTTTTACACATTTTTTTTTACATCTAGTTATTTTTACAACTTTTTATTTTATGTATTCTTCATCTTACACATTTTTGTTTTTACATTATTAATTTTTCCAATTTTTGTTTTACAACATCATTAGTACAATTTATTTTTCTTAAATATTTTACAATTTCTTGTATATTTTTCTTTATCTTGATGTGATTTTTTTATTGAGTTTTAATAATAATGTGGCTTATTGCTAACTAGGTTCAATGTGGTTTATTTGATGTGGGCATGTGGTATCCAGTTATTTGATTGTTGGTGTTTGGATTCTAGCTTTGAATTTTATTATTGATAACTCGGACGTGTTTTCTTTTTAATGAAATAGATAGTGATTCCATGACATCCACCCATCCACAAAATCTATGGTTTTCATTGTTCTGGAAGTATGATGTTCCTTTTTCATTAATAAAACTTTAACGAACTTGTGACCTTGGTAGTTTTTGAACTTGGAAAGGATTCAAAGTTTTGAACAGGGTGTAACTTCAAGGGAACTCAATACTCTTTGTATCTTTCTACTTACTTGGGTGCATGTGTGTTTTCATGGATTTCTTACTATTCTATGTCAATCAATAATAGGAAGTTGAATAAGTCTTTGCATGGTGTGGTTTCCATTCCAAAAAAATGATGGAAATTTAAAGCATATCCCTTAGACAAAATAAATGGGCTATAAGCACTAGTTATGGGACTAGAAAGATATGTTACCCATGCCTAAAGGTCCCATCTAACTAAGGCCCTTTCTCACTTTCTGGTTATCTTTTCTTCATAAATACGAATCAATGGTTGTTTTGTGGAAGCACTCTTGTGTCTCAAGGGGGTGGACCAGTCTTAGAGTGGTGATGCAAAGTCACTAAATGTGATTGGTTTTGGCATAGACTAAGGATGGATTTTATCATATCATTTAGCCACAAAATTCACAAGGGACTTCATGTGACCTTAATCGAGAACTCCATTCCACTTTCTCTCTCATCCATCTATTCTTTCCATGCCTCACCTCATTACTAGTGTTCATGTTCTTATTTGATGTCTTGGTTTGATGTGTAGAAGTTCTTAGGTAGTTTCCTTTGGATTTTTGTACTTAACTTTCCATAACCATTAATCATCCATGGGGTCCATGGAATCCTCATTTTGAGATTATGCAAGGGCAACAAAGGGCATGTGCTTACTTTCGGGAGGACCCACTTGCATACCTTTTGGTTGGATTAGTTAAGTTTTTTATCCTTACACATTCTCACAATCAAATCCTTTTGTGTGTCCCATCAATGACATCCAATTGTGTGCATCTTTGCAACATTTTTTAGTGAAATCCTCTTTTTATTGTTGTGAATAATTTAACCATCTTCAAGAATTTCATCAAATTTGGACTTTTTAGATTTAATAATGGATTTCTTATCCATTTCACCCTATTTTTTAGTCTTCCCACTAACACTATTAAAGAAATCAATCCAACATAATCACAACCTAGCCAAGTGTGGCTACTGATGATACAAGGTACCTAAAATCTATATGCGACACATTGCATACTAATTTATGATTTTGTTATGATTATAATGGAAAGCATGAACTAGAAGAGGGATTGTCTTCAACAAGGAAGAAGCAACAACACCATGCAATGATGATCCTTCATGATCATTGAATCTTCTCTCTTGCTCTTCAGCTACAAAAGGAGTTGGATGTTAGTTTTTTCTAGAGTGTTCAATTCTATTTTCATGAACATCCAATTTTCTAAAAGATTGTAAATCTATACACTTGGAAACATAGCATCTATCTATTCTATCTGAGTCAGTTTACATGATAGTCAATAATCTCATACCTTTCTAATATTTTGTAAGAAACTTGTTCCTCCTTTTTTTCACTCAAGGATGATTTTTCATTCAGTCAATGGGGTATGATAAACTATATTTGACCTAGCTCTACGATTGGATATCCAATATTAGATACTTGATATTGAGGCCCAAGAAGAGATGTCAAATATCCAATATTGCTGGGTGTATGGTAGCCTATAAATATAGCACTTGAGCACATGATTTGTAGTAGTTTTTATCATAGCATAGCAAAGCTCTTATAGTTTCTTTTCTCCAAAGTTAGAATATTTTCCAAAGTTCTTGAAGTAGGAGTCATTAAGTGTATGGATCTTTATTCAAGCACTATTGTACCTGAGCATAGCAATGTGTGTGGCAATAAAGATGAGCTTTCTAATCAAACCTTCCAACACCTTGGCTAGCTTAATTATTTTGTTCATGCATTTAATGTTTTGTGCAATTTCATTTAATACTGCCAAGTAATTAAGCTCAAGTAGGCTAGCTAGATTAAATAGTAGCTAATTAAGCACATAAGTACAACTACTTCGAGCATGCATATGACACTTGGTAATCCCAACAACGCTTAATGTTTGGTAACCCAACAGCATTATATGTGTTCAGAATGTGCATGGAAAGTGGGATCAAATGCTTATGTTAGGATAGTTAGTTATTAATTAGTAATTATATCAATTAAAGTGGTTCATAAATTGAGTTTCTACTTCTTGTTAATCATAGAAGAATGAAATATAAAATAATAAAAATCATGTGCCTAAATTACACTTAACCATATAATTAAGTTCCACAAGCGTAGTTGAGAAGACAACGAACATTACAATTAGATTTCATGTCTTGGAACTAGTGTACTTAGGAACTTAGGGTCTATGGATTTTGACTGAATTTCACATGAACACTTGCAATTTGTATGGTTGAGCATAGGGATACCTTGCTGCTCATCACAAATCAAGATCTACATCTTACCCGTCAAGACAACATCACAATAAAGATCAAAATTTATCATTAAATTTCTCAATTACTTTTCATCAAAATTCATAGTTAATTGGTTCATGCTACCACCTTAGTATCATTACTCCTCTAGGCAACATGGACTATCCAATCCATATTTAAATCTAATTTTGAAATCTATCAAAATAAGAATTTTCTATTCATCATGACCTCACCACAACTCACTGTATTTTTACTCTATAATATTATGACTCATGCTCAACTCCTGGTCCATACAATTTTCATCTCATAACTAAACCACTACTCTTATTTGATTTTTTTACTATCTTTCATTGAATTCACCATAACTCATGGTTATAACTTTACCATAACTTGTGGTAATCCATCACAACTTATGGTCCATTTCAAAAATAAGGTAAATTAACCACAACTCATGCAACTATTATGGTGGATCACTATGACTCATAGTTAGATCATGGTATCCTTAAAATATTTATTCTCACAATTTCATATATGCCATAACTTGTGGAATCCTCATGGTAATATCAATTTTTAGAATTTCTTAATTTCTAAAGACCATAACTTGTAATCAACTCATGATATGTATACCACAACCCATGGTCAGCTCATGGTAGAATACCATAACTCATGATCAACTAGTGATGAAATACCTGACTCATGGTAAAATAAAAATTAATTTTTTTATTCAAAATTATTTCATTTTTTAAAGGTAATAAGATTTAAAAATTATCTACATTATTATAACATGAGTTGCAATAAAGAAATAGCAAAATGTCCCATTATATTCAATGGGACTCAAGACTTCATTTTGTAAAAGAAAATGATAAAATGACTTCTTAAAGTAAATGAAGTATGGAAAGTAATAGAGCTTGTAAAACTTCTATTAAAATCACTTCAAAAGTGGACAACAAAGATAAAGAAGACCCTTTAATTAAATAACTACTAGAAGAAGAAAACTAAAAGATAAAAGACTCACATGCAAAAATGATCATTATTTTTAATATATTAGAAAAAATAGTTGGAAGATTGTGCTTATTAAGACTACCAATGAAGTATGGGAGAGATTATGCTCAAATTACCTTAGCAATGCTAAAAATAAACATAATAAAGAACTTGTATAAAAAATTCAATTTGATAAATTAGAAATAAAGAGGGATGACAACATTAAAGACTTTTTGTGAGGGTGTATAATAGCATAAAAAAACATTAATGAATTTAAATATGGCTTTACTAAATATTAGCAAATACAAAAGTTTGTTGTAGCTCTATATAATGATCCTAGATATCAAAACATAATGATAAAATTTCAACAAAATAAGGAATTCAAACAACTCATGATTGATAACCTAGTTACCTATATAAGAACACTAGAAAGTTTGAGAATAGATAATAATAAGGAGTACATTTTTAGATCAAGTCGAGGAATAGGAATATTTAATAGGAATTATACTCAAGACCAAAGTAATCATGAAAAAGAACCTTCAAAGAGATAACACCATTGATGGGACGCGATATCACATGGGCCGCGATATCGCACTCATGATATTGTGTCCTACCCTGCAATATCGCGTACACGATATCGTGGTGCGCCATCATATCTATAAATAAGAGGTAGCTATCCCTTATTTCCTCATCCTAGGCTAAACAATAGGGAAAATCTAGTAGATTGATCACTCCAGAGATAGAATATTTTCCATGTGCCCACAATAGGAGTCCCAAAGTGAATGGATCTTTATTCGAGTAGACATTTTACGTGAACACAAGTTTGTGTATGGTGATGAGACATGAAATTTTTCATATTGCTGGCGGTCACGTTAAGGCACCCATGATAAGGCACCCACATTATATCATGGGTCGCGATATCGCCTATGCGATATATCATGGGCTGTGATATCGCATACACGATATCACGTACGCGATATCGCGTCTTCCCCGCGATATCGCGTACGCGATATCGTAGTCAGCCACAATTTCTATAAATAAGAGATGGCTCTCCCTCATTTCAGATTCTAGTTTTAGAGTAGCAAAGCTCTGGTAGTTTGATCCTTCCAGAGTTAGATTTTTTCCCGTGTCTGCACACAGTGTGGTGAATGTAATTGTACGGTGTCTTTATTCGAGTGTGCCGTACTT
>MNCI01030115.1:366751-395726 GCA_015680685.1 Gnetum montanum | reverse complement strand
ATTAGAAGGATGGACTTGGTCCTGATCTTGGAACGATGGGTTAATGACACCTTAATCATGCTTTTCACGTAGGATTCATTGTACCTTGGGTCAGTTACCTCATGTCCCGATCTCTATGATCCCTTTCTATACTTCATCTCATCTCACTGTTCGTGTAATTGTTGCTCGTGTTCCGTGTAACATAAAATTTTCATCTCATTTCAATGATATTTAATGTGTGTGTTTTGCGGAGTTAGTGCAGATTACATTTAACCCTTCTAGTGCCCACGGACACTTTAAGTGTTATTACACAAGGGCATAATAGGTTGAAACCTGCTTTGGGGAGGACCCACTTGTGTAATTTTGTTGTAATATTTATTAATTATCTAGCTAGAACACAAAATTTCTTACCCTCAACTTAATTTTTTATATAATTTTCTTTTCCTTATTACCATCGCATAGCCTTTTTCTCTACCATCCGAGGTCCTTATTGATAAATAACACACCATCATAATTTTCGTGCCTTAAAAACTAGTTGAATTACCTTGGAACCCTTTAGTCCATGTGTCCTTAGTTTACCTCAATTAATTTCAAAAGAAATATTAAAAATTTGGTACATTCTCTATGACTTGCAATTGTGCATCCCTTGCTTTCATATCCACAACTCGCTTGCTGGTACTCCGATTTTCATTTCGTTTGAACCTAGAACCTAGAGTGTTCAACTTAGTCATGGGGGAGGGGCACATGCTGAATAGTGCATAAATTTTTTGAAATTCATCATTTCCCAAAGGACATCTTTAAGGGTAATTAGTTCTAAAATTAAGATTTGAATGTGTCAAAAACAATTTCATCCCCTTAGCTATACCAGAAAATTAAATTGGGAAACCACCTAAGCAAAGAGGACTCAGCATTATAATCTTTCAGGGACATGTTCTTCTGATAATTAACATCACATAGAAATAAAGTAAATCTATTAAGGCAAGCAGTAAGGTATAATCTAACTTTGGTAACAACCTTACTAATGATTAGTCCCGTGTGATTGCAGATGGTCCTGAAATGCGGACAACACAAAGGTCCTGCTCAAGGTGCGATCGAATAATCTCAAAGAGGTGGAAGACACGATCCTACCAGACAACATGCAGAACAAAAGAACCAATCATTCAACTTTCATCAAGAAGATCCTCCTACCATACGATTTGAGTAGGCAGAAGCAAGAGATACCCTCTTTGAAAGCAGTGCCTGGTACTTAGGGGAAATGTACCAATTTTGGCACAACAAAGAAGAAGGCACCATAGTTAACAATTGTGGTGTGACTATTGATTTCTCTATTCAAGCCATTCTGGAAGTATTAAACCTTCTGAATACAGGGCCAAAGGTTGCTCAGAACTAGCGGACACTTTCAAAACTAAGCAAATTAATAAACTATTGACAGAGAATAAAAGGGTGGCAAAAGAAAAAGAGAAGGTTGTCTGGGTTGCCTCTATGGCACAAGTGCAAACTTACATGCATGCCAAGGCACTCAAGGCCTTACAAGAGGAGAAACTCTAGGCTATATTTTAATTCTATCAAATCCCAAACCTGGAGTGCAAGAAAAGGGAAAGACACCTATGGAGGAGTCATCGCCACCAGGAACTACATGAGTTCTAAGTTTTTGTAAATATTCTGTGTGTTGTGTCTTTGTTTTATTTTCTTTCCACACTATGGCATCATCCCATTTTTCCATCTAATAATCCCATACCTATCCACTGTGTAATCAATGTAGCTTGTTCTCACTTTTACTCGAGGATGAGTTTTCATTCAATCGTAGGGGTATGATGAGACATGAAATTGCTCATATTGCTGGTGGTCGCATTAAAGCACCGACGATAAGGCACCCAAGTTATATCATGGGTCACAATATCGCATATGCGATATATCATGGGCCACGATATCGCGTACACGATATTGTAGTCAGCCATAATTTCTATAAATAAGAGGTGGCTCTCCCTCATTTCAGATCCTAGTTTTAGAGTAGTGAAGCTCTGGCAATTTGATCCCTCCAGAGTTAGATTTTTTCCCGTGTCTGCCCGCAGTGTGGTGAATGTAACTATACGGTGTCTTTATTCGAGTGTGTCGTACTTGGACACACACATGACCGGAAACAAAGATTGAGATTACTTCATCATTGTAGCATTCACTTAGTTTATTTATTTGTTATTTATTTAATGTTATTTATTGCTTTCATAGCGCGGTGTGAGTATGACTTGACTACGAGCATCTACAGGTGTGTACGGCTAGTTAAGGAATCGGTTACTCATCGCGATTAGTCTCTCACCCTTAAACTCCTAGAAGCGGAACGAGTACGACTTGATTACGAGCATTTAAGTGTGACTGCTTGGTAGCCCAGTGGTGTAGCTAGGGGGATCTACGCTTGGTAACCCAGTGGCGTATTTGGGGTCTGCGCTTGGTAATCCCAGTGGCGTACCTAGGCCTATGCTTGGTAGTCCCAGTGGCAGTCGTGCACGTAGTCCAAGATGTGTACAGTTGATCAAGGAATCGGTTGCTTATCGCACTTAGGCTAGATTAGATTTTCTTACCCTTTTCCTCTTAGCTTAGATTTAGTTAAATATTCTTTTCCATTTCCTTCAGGAGTAGCATAGATTAGAACACATCATACACCTCATCTAGACTAAACCATACGTGACATATGCAAAACTAGTCTAGGTGGGAAGACAGCAAACTACGACCTAAGGATAACTGTCTAGGTGCCACAACTAGTCCATCTGTGGAGTTCGACCAGATCACGCGTGCGATGCTCGTTTCGTATGGTTGAGTGTAGGGGTACCTCGCCACTCATCATATGGCAATAAAGACGAGCTTCATGGATAAACCTTGCAATGCATGGAATAGGATTTTGTTACTATTATTTATTATCTATTATTTATTTCTTTATTAGTTGTTAAATCTTTCTCAACCCTTCTCTCCTAGTTAAGTACCTCAATATGACCACTTCGAGCACGTGCGTTATGCTTGCTGATCCCAACAATGATTAGCATTTGGTAGCCAAGGTTGCATCGATTTAAGGTGTGTACGGTAAGTGGGAACGAATGCTGACATTAGGTTAATTTAGACTTAGTTCATTAGTTAAAGTTATTAATTAGTCTCTCAACCCTTCAACTCAATAGCATAGGAGACATAAAACATAAAAAGCATAAAAATCATATACCTCAAACTTGCTTAACCATACACCGTGACAACTACAAGTCTGGGAAGACAATGAATAATTAACCCTAAGTGTTTCATGGGGTGTGTAGGCACTCAGTCTACTAAGTTCGACCAGATCGCACGTGCTATGCTCATATTCATATGGTTGAGTGTAGGGGTATCTCACCACTCATCATTGGCACCGTTGCCAAGGACTATGTGTTTGTGTGTTGAATAGAACATAGGATATCACTCACATCATTGGGAGCTTAAACAAACCTTCAGGTTAACTAAAAGAAAAATTTATATAACGGTAATTAGCACACTGAGATAAACTTAAATGCCTTCTTCTAACAAAAGCAACTCACCACCTAGGGATAATACATGAAATAGTTGACAATCAAAAACACATAATCGAAATCAGCCAAGTCCTCAACAATACCAAATAGTCTATACTCATCCTGATGAGTATATTCTAGACTTTACCTTTACCCTCCATCAAGATGAATAGCTAAGATGGAGAGATTTGCAAGGTAACATTGTGTTACCTCTAGATCAATTAGTCCCTAACAAGCTCCTCCATGCTTTGGCACAGATTTGCATGATAAAATTGTATGTTGAATACGTTGCGAAAGACTTTGACATAAGGGATTATCATCCCACAGCAGTGCAACGTATGAGGGACTCAAGGCAGGAGAGCCAACATACACTATTGAAGGGCAAAGCCCTGCACATCCTTAGTGAAATAGGAGATGATGAACCCATTATAACGGATTCTCTATCAAATGATGTTCCCCCTCCTAACAATGGTGAGGAGGTTGGGTATCAGAACTTATGATCAACAATACATAACACTAGTTCTAATCCCCGTGAACACCAACTGTTCATAGAGGGAACAACAACTCATGATAAGGACGAGTGCTTAGATCGTCATCACAATTAGGGCCATAGCAACCAAAGAGAAGGCAAGAAGCATCATCATGGTGATGGTTCTCCTTCCTCTTTCCCTATATCTCACCACTCATCCTCTCCTTCCACATCTAGGCACAGCCACCATGAACATAACGGTGAGGATAGAGCTAGAGAAAATGAGAGATCTTGATAGGAAAGTTAAGAAAGAGGACAAGGGCATGAACAAAGGGAAAGTAGGGAACAATGAAGATATCATAGACGTCATGAAAGAGATGATCATGACGAGCCCCTACTTGCAACCCGAAGTATGCTTGACATAATGGAGGTATTAAGAATTCTAACAAGGCATCCAAAGGATAGTCAGATCAAGCATTTAGACATGAACAATATCCCATGCTTTGAAGGGGGATACAACTTAGATCTGCAACATCATTTATAGGCATTTCATGATGCCTGTGCCTTGTAGAACATAGAAGATGAGTGGCAAAAACTTAAGTTGTTTCCCAAGACACTCATTAAGAAAGCAAAGAGTTGGTACTGTTCCGTAGAACTAGAAACCATTAGGAGGTGGAGTACAATGTTAGAACTCTTCAACGATAAATATAAAATGTACTCTAGAGTGTCTAATTTGCGTAAGTAGATCCAAGGATGGAAGCAAGGTAATCATGAACCTTTGGATGCTGCCATGGGCTGCTACTACGCATTGTCACATCGTTGCCTGGGCCATGGATACACACAATAGGACCAACTTCGCCACATCATAGATGGGCTAAGGCATGAAACTAGAAGAATCCTTGGGACTTATGCCCAAGGGAGACTATCAGAACTTAGAGTCCAAGAAGTACATCACTTGTTGGAACAAGTAGCAAAAGAAGAAGGTGAGCTACGAAAAAGGAAAAGTGCAGATGAATACAATTGTGATCTCTCCCTTTAGAAGAAGGGAGTAAGATTTTGTGATGAGGAGGATGATTCATAAGATTTTGTAATGAGGAGGATGAGTCACCACTCGAAGAGTTGGTGAACAGAAAAACCTTGTCGATTCAAAAACTAACAACTGAAGTATTAACTAAGGTAGACTAATTGTAGGATTCCTTAGACTCCAGACTTGAAAGTGTCTTGAAAATTGTAGAAGAGTCTAAGATGGAATGAAGTAGTAACAAAGGTAAGACAAAGTAGAGAAATTCAGGCCCTACACATAACAAGGATAAGGGGAAATTACTATCTCCGATGAGGCTGTGGATTCAGAAACAGACTATGACGGTGGATGTGAGATCTACCAATATGATCATCCTAAGGGATTTTGTTCAATTATCTCACATCTACAGGAGTTTGGTGTGTATGCACTTAATCCGAGACTTAACCAACAACAAACACCCCAAAGATTGCCTTATCCTCAAGGTAGCCCAAGGTAGTTCCACCAACCATTAATGTACTATCCAAGTGGAACTCCTTCACAACCCATCAGATAGCACCAACAGTGGCAATACCCATAGTCATGGGGGATGTCACCACCAACACAATAGTACCCTTACCAACTGCTAGACCCATATGGATATTATGTGTAGTAGCTAATTTCTCCAAGTGACTCTATGGGTCACACAACTCCCCAACGTCACTACCAAGTTCATGAGTACTTTAGGAGGACTCCTTCTCCTTCGAGAGATATTGCACATTTATTCCATCCTCCAACTCCATCCACATCTCTTCCACCTATAGTTCCCACAAAACCTACTCCAATAATGCAAGGGGAACTCCCTACTCAACCGCAGCAACATAACACTACAAGAGCTATAAATATTCAACCTGCTGCTGGTTCTGAGAATTGTAAAAAGAGAAGACCTTTCTTTAGAACCAAAAGCCCAAACAAGCTCTCACAACAACAAGCGGTTGATTCTATGTATACTTATCCACCATCCAAAACTTCAGAGCACCCTTCAGTCCAACAACAGAGTACACATACGGTTATGTTAATGCATACCATAACCAACTAGATCAAGGTAGGCCACCTTCCTAGGAAACTCTCTAATCCTAAGAGCCCCTTAATCTATCTACAAATTTTCAGGGATGAACCACATAAGGCTCTTCTTGACTTAGGTTCCAGGTTCAATTTGATATCACAAGAAATGTATCAAGCCTGGAACCTACCCCAACTTAAGAAGAGAAACATTCAACTGGAGTTGGCTGACCAATCCATCACCATTCCCTTGGGATTGGTGAAGGACATCATTACCACTGTGTATGGGTGATCATACCTAGCTAATTTCCTAGTGATTGAAGTTAACAGTAACAACAAGGGCTTTCCAATTATAATAGGAAGGCCATGGTTGAGTACAATAGATGTGTACCTAGGGATCCGTGATCTTTCCTTGTAGATATCTAAGGTAAATGTTTATGAAAATATCAAAAAGAAGAAAGTTCCATGTATCACATACAGTGACTCAGAGGGTGATGACATGAAAGAATGTTTAGCATCTCTTTCATGTAATCTATGTGCCCAAGAAATACAAATTCAAAGGTGCCTGTATGTAGTAACCACACCAATAGTAGACACCCCGTGGTTGACAGCTACTAGAAAGAGCAACCTAATGTGCACGGAACGAACTGAGGAAACAATTCATGTTAACAACAATAGCATAGACACATTGGAATATGAGCTTCACCAACTTCCACCCCTTAATCTGATAACATCAGTAGGGAGAAGTTGGGCACTTTTACAAAATTCAAATAGACATTCATTATTTTGGATCTCTCCCTTACAATTCAATCATGGGGGAGATGTACACCTATGCTAATCATTGGAAGCCCTCAGTTCTTTTACATTTTTTTTACACATTTTTGTTTAACACATTTTTTTTTACAAGTTTTTGTTTTACACATTTTTATTTAACACATTTTTGTTTTACACGTTTTTGTTTAACACATTTTTTTTTACACATTTTTTTCTTACATATTTTTGTTTTACAAATTTCTTTAACTTTTCTTGTTGTTGTATTACAACATCATTATACTTTTCCATTTTGTGTGTGTATGTGTGTGTGTGTGTGTGTGTGTGTGATACATCCTGTAAGTTTGTCACCCAATAAGTGTTCTTCACGATGGTATGAACTATTTTTCCATTTGATTGCTAATGTTTGGTTTTTACCTTTAAGTTATGATGTTGATACTAAGGTATGGTTCTTTTGATATGGTAGGAAATGAGCCCACTTCATCCATTCATCCACAAGTCTATGGTCTCTCTTGGCTTGGAAATGTACAGTCCTTTTCTAATAAGAACTTTAACAAATCGGTGACTGGGTACTTCTCAAACTAAGGAAGGACTCAAGGTTTGAAAAGGGTGTGACTTCAAGGGAAATTGATGCATTTGTGTTGGCCATTCTCTTGGGTGCTTGGATGTTTTCTTCTTGAGTTTTCTTACCGTTCTGATGTCACCCAATTATCAAAAGCTGAGTCAATAAAAATAACAACGCCTTTGCATGGTGTGGTTCTCACACATAAAAAAAACAAAGATAAAAACAAAGAAAAAAGAAAAAATAGAGAAGAAAACAAAGAAAGTGAGAATTCAAAGAACACCCCTTAGACAAAATAATCCCTTGGGCTACAAGCACTAGTTATGGAACCAAAAACATTCCCTCTAACTAAGATCCTTCTCACTTCCCATTCTCTCCTTTGTTTCATCGGAAAGGTAGTGGCTCTTGGGTGAAGGCATTCTTGTTATTCACGAAGGTGGATTGGCCAAATGCATTGATGCGAAGTCACTAGATGTGGTTTGTTTGAGGCTGGAATTGGAATAAGATTTTCCAAGTCACATTAATCATGCAACACACAAGGGGCTATCCACCACCTTGTCCTTAGGATTCCATTACATTCTCCTCTCTCCATCCTTCTCTCCATTGTTCACCTCATTGTCGGTTGTATCATTAGTGTATATTTTGGTAGATACATTGTTCTCTTTTTGGTAAATTCTTATGGTTAAGACTTTAACTCTTGTTCCAAAGGACATTCCTAGAGCCTACGGACTCTTTGAATGTGAGTTTGTTAGGGCATGAGCCTACTTTGGGGAGGACCCACTAGCATTCCTATTTGGTGCACTAATTAACTTCTTTCCCTTAACATTTTGCATTCCATTTTTTTTTTCATTTCCATCTTGACATCCACTTTATCGACATTACCGTTGTCTATTTTTGTTCATCTTTCTTATTCCTTTTCTTTTTCCATTCTCTCTCTACCGGAGGTTCATGATTAGTCATGGGGGTACGGGGCCCAATTCTTTTGATTTTCTCCTAACCCCTACACCTTTAGTAGTCATCATTAATATATCTCCAGATCCATAATCGGCCATACCACAACCCAGCCAATTGATCGTTCACTGAAGCAAGGTATCAATTACATGATAATTCATTTACCCTTGCTAATATAAGACTGTGTTGTGTGTGCAAATGATGATCATGCAACAATAGATTGGATTGGAAGGGAGCACTTGGAATGGAGCAGTGCTAAAGCAGCTATGCAAGGAGTAAGATCGATGGCGTGTTTACGGATAGACAATGAAAGGTGTACTCTTGGCATTGGCAGTAGAAACACTTCTTTCTCTCACCTCTTCTCTCAACTACCAAATGAGGCCTAATGTCAATCTAATAAGGTGTTCACCCTTGTTGTCATGAACACCAGTTTTGTTGTGTCTTGTAATGATGATCCGTTCACATGTCATCCCATTAGATCCATTTAAGTCAATAATCCCATACCTTCCCGCTATTATTGTAAGGAACTTGAGGATGAGTTTTCATTTAGTTATTGGGGTATGATGGGATGCGATATCACATGGGCTGCGATATCACAACCATCGCAATATTGCATCCTCCCCTGCGATATCACGTACGTGATATTGCGGTGCGCCATCATATCTATAAATAAGAGGCAGCTCTCCTTATTTCCTCATAGGCTAAACAGTAGGGAAACTATGGCAGATTGATCACTCTAGAGATAGAATATTTTCCATGTGCTAGCAGTAGGAGTCCCAAAGTGAATGAATCTTTATTCGAGCAGACATTGTACCTGAACACAAGTTTGTGTACGACAATAAAGACGAGCTTCGTGGATAAACCTTGCAGTGCATGGAATAGGATTTTATTACTATTATTTATTATCTATTATTTATTGCTTTATTAGTTGTTAAATCTTTCTCAACCCTTCTCTCCTAGTGAAGTGCCTTAGTACAACCACTTCGAGCACGTGTGTTATGCTTGGTGATCCCAACAACGATTAGCGTTTGGTAGCCAAGGTTGCATTGGTTCAGGGTGTGTATAGTAAGTGGGAATGGATGCTGATGCTAGGTTAATTTAGACTTAGTTCATTAGTTAAAGTTAGTAATTAGTCTCTCAATCCTTCAACTCAATAGCATATGAGACATAAAACATAAAAAGCATAAAAATCATATACCTCAAACTTGCTTAACCATACACCATGAAAACTACAAGTAATTCTAGGAAGACAACGAATAATTAACCCTAAGTGTTCCATGGGGTGTGTAGGCACTTAGTCTGCAGAGTTTGACCGAATCACATGTGCTACGCTTGTATTCGTATGGTTGAGTGTAGGGGTATCTCGCCACTCATCAAACATCAAAGGATTCATGAAGGAAGATGGAATTCTCTAGGGTAGAGAAATGTAAAAATGTACTATTTTATTTGTTTATGAAAATTCTATAAAAGAAGACATCATATCATAAAAAAACATGTTGGAAGAAGAACAAGATTCAAGAAGAAGTAACAATATCAACCTTAACTTGAAGAAAATTAATGTGAACTCAAATATTTTAATGCCAACAACATTATTAAATAACATTATTAGATCATAGATAGTGATTGCTCTAATCACATGACATCCTACAAGTCTCATCTTCTACAGTACAAACCAAGTAGAATTGGCAAGATATAAGTATGTGATGGTAATTATCTCAATATAGGAGTTGGAAATTTCATTGTTGGGTTACCTAACAACAATGTGATAGCTATCATTGATGTATTATATGTTCTAAAATTTCAAATCCATTAATTTCAATATGACAAATGGCTAAGAAAGAGCTTTAAAAATGGCTTCAAAGATGACTGCTACATCATTAAAAAATAAAACAAAGAAGAGATTATTAGAATGAAAGCTTATAAAAACAAAATCTACTATGTGGATTGTAATAACTTTGATCTCAAATGCAACCTCATCCATGACAACAATCAAACCATGATTTAGATTATTAATTTAGAAAATGAAATAGATGAAGACATTCATCAAATCATCTCTAAGCATCAATACTTCATAGCAAATGAAGAAGAATCTAAAACTTAACCTAAAAGACTAGGACATACTTCTTATAACAACCTATAAAAAATGTTAAAGTTGAAGAAAGAAATAGGAATTCAAATCAAAGATACTCCTAAAGAAAAATGTGAAATTTTCATCCAAGTAAAGTAAACAATCAATCCTCACACCTCTCCTATACAAAGAAAATATAAACCTCTTGAAATCCTTGACATGGATATCATTAGACCAATGTCAATCACTTCAATAGGAGAAGAAAACTACATTATTGTCATAGTGGATGACTATTCAAGATATACATGGACCTACAAACTAAATCCTAAATTTGAAGTAATAAGAAAATTCAAAAATTTCTATATCATCATGAAGAACATAATAAACCTCTCAATCAAATCCATCAGATCAAATAGAGGAGAAAAATTCATTAGCAAAGACTTTGAAGAATTTTGCACAAAACGAGGTATTTTGTATCAAACTTCTTATGAATGCAGTCAACAATCAAATTTTATCATAGAAAGAAAAAATAATGTTACAAGATATGATGAGATTCTTACTTTTAAGTTCCCAAATTCTAGACAATTTTTGGAGCATGATCATGAATGTAGCAATTTACATCACTAATAGAATTATTAGTAGCAACAATGAAGAAAAATCTCTATATGAACTTTTCTATAACAAACTACCAAATATTAATCACATGAGACTTTTGGATGTGATTATTATGTTAGAACACTAAAACAATTCACAAACAAATTGGATAGCAAAGGAAAGAAATGCATTCTTTTAGGCTATGATACTAAGACAACTAGATACACTTGCTATGACCCCATAGAGCACAAATGGTATTCATCTCTAGATGTTATGGACATAGAAGACAAGGTTTAAATAAAAGAATCCTAGCCTAAAAATGAGAAATTAGAGGTCCAAACCAATCCCAAAATAAGGGTACAAATAGAACAACCATAAGAGAACATGCTATGTAGTAACTTTGAAGGAAGAACAGCTAGGCCAGATGTCATCAACAACATAGCATACTTATTTTTCTCTCTAGAATTCAAAAATCCATCACAAAAAATAAGACATGGAAACTAGTTAATAAACCAAAAGGAAAAAAGATGATTAATTGCAAATGGTTATACAAAACCAAATTTATTGAAAAGGGAGAAATCATTAAGCACAAGGAAAAACTAGTGGCAAGAGGCTTCAAATAAAAGAAACATATTAACTATAAGGAAATTTTCTCTCTAGTATCAAGGCTTGAAACTATTAAACTTATTATTTCCATTTTTACACATCACAACCTCAAACTACATCAAATGGATGTAAACTCAACATTCCTAAATGACAAAATTAATAAAGAAGTATATTTCTATTGATGAGTGATGAGGTACCCCTACACCCAACCATATGAATCACAAAGCATTCACACGTGCTCCAATCAAATTCTGTTGACTTTATCATTTCTGGTGCAATAGTCTTTTAGGAAGTGAATCTTTCCTTATGGTCAATCATTGTCTTCCCAATTACACTTGTGATGTACATTGGTATGGTTAAGTATAGTTGAGGCATCTAATTTTTATCATTTTTTATTTTTATTATTTTGGTGCTTAAAGAGAAATAAAGTAGTTGGACTAACTAATTTGATATAACTAAGTCATGAATGTCTAACTAGTCCTAACATAAGCATCCTATCCCACTTTTTGCACATGTCTTGAACCCATGTATCTACTACTAGGTGACCAAGCGCTACACTACTAGGCATACCAAGCAATAACGCTATTAGGATTACCAAGTGAATACGTGTTACACTCAAAGTGGTCATACTTATGTGTTTAATCTATCTTGCTTAATCGGTTCATTAACTTAATTACACAAAATATTTAAAAAATAATTGAAAGAATTAAATAAATAATTAAAAACATTAAATGCATAAAATATATTTAATTTATCCAAAGTGTTGCAAGGTTTATAAAAAATCTCATCTTTATTGCCACACACACTATCATGATCAGGTACAATAATGCTCAAATAAAGATCTGTACACTTAATGACTCCTGCAGCAGGCACTCAAGAGAAAAATTCTAACTCTCAAATAAAAAACCTATAAGAACTTTACTACTACAAAATATTTGTTGCCATAAATGCCATTCATAGGTGCATACTTATAGCTAAAAACAAACATTGCATCGATGGGGCCTCGTTAACACAGGATATGATGCATTGACTAGGCCTTGTCAACGAGGCCTAGTTAATGAGGTCTCATTGATGTAACCAACCAAACTATGACTCATCATACCCCCATGACTAAATGAAAACTCATCCTTAAGTTCTTTTACAAAATTGGGAAGGTAGAGATTATTTATTAACTTTTTCTCAAACAAAAAAGATTGACTAACTTGATAAAAAATGGAGTGCCCAAGTGTATGGATCAACAAATTGCAAAAATGATGATGTTTAGGACACAAATGAAACACCATAACACAACTCTTCAAAATTGGATAATACATTCCTTGATGGCATCAAGTGTGATGCAGAAGATCAAATGGCCCCAGGTGATGGTAACTCCTAAGGTTCTGAGGAACCTTCACCAGCTTCATGCATGGGTGATGATCTAGGCAGATGCAGTTATCCTATTGCTGCTACAACTTCTAGTAAGAGGTAAAAAACATCTAGTAGTACTTTTTTTTTCTCCTCCTTACATCTAGGATCCTACATCATCAATGTAACTTCACTGATGTGGGTCAAAACAGGCATATCCTAGGGACATGGGATTGCTGAAAATAGCTCCTTTATGTTGATGAACCAAGTAGTGACTTGTTTGAGTTTTATGTCAAATGCTCTGATTGTATCCTTTAGGTCTTGGTAGTCATTCATTCTTTTGGCTAGGCTCTTAGCAATTGATTTTTGATCTATGAATCGTGCTCTAAAAATTTCAAGTTCAATGTTTGCAGTTTCTAGCTTCTTCTTGGTGTCCTTATGGTGCTTGAACTCTACCTTGTATAGCAAATACAAGCTAGCCACTTATTTCTCTAACTCTAACCACAGTCATCCAATAGTCAGCATAGTCAGGTTTATGTAGTGGAGGTTGGCTATCTCCATGTATTCTACCATTTCTTCTATTTGCAACTCCTTCAATCAAATATCTACCTTGTTGTAGGCATCAATCCCATCAACAATGGGCAACCAAGCTTCTCTTTCTTGTTGGAGTTGCTGGAGGGCTTCATTTACTTTTGCCTTCACCAATTGGATGCATTTCTCATTAACTTTCTTCTACAATCCAACCTAGTCTCTATAGTGATTCCTCACTTTTTCAAACTTGAGGACCTCATTCTTCTAGGCAACAATCTTGATGGTAGACTTCTAGTGAGGGCCATGAACTTCCTCCATTAATAGGTTCCGATTTTCTGCAACTAATCTCCTCAACTTAGTGTTCACCCTAGCAAGCTACTCCTACTATTGATGAATAAATTCTTGCATTTGTTCCTTCTGGGCATCAACATTGTGCAAGTGATGATTTTGTGTAGTCAAAGTCTCATTCTCTTGACGCATCTATGCCTAGTCCTTCTGGATTGAATATGTTTTTACTTGAAGTGTGGACTGGATAAAGATGGTCATTACTGCCTCCTCCTTAGCCTTATAAAATCATTCCTCAAGCTATTTGAAAGCTTCATCTCTAATTATTGTTGGGCTAAGGATCACAGGATCAACAAGTAAAGCATGTAGTTTAGCAACCTCCATGGCCAATCATTGATTTTATTCTTGAGCTATTTTGAGTTACCCCTTCAAAACAATGCATTTTCCCCTTGCATTTAGTAGCTCCAACTAGATTGTAGTAATGTCTTTTAGAAAATTAAAGATATCCAAAATTGATTACCTAGTCCTCACCAGTCAATCCAGTAATTCTTCATGCTAGGCTGCATTCAACTTTCCACAAACAATGCCTACAAACATCTGCATGTCTTGAAGTATAGAAACATCTAGTATAGATGTTGCAAGTGCATTAAGTGCTTTAGTGACATGGTTAGTAATCACTTCAACTAGTATTTCCTATCCTTGGTGCTACATCACCAAGACGGTTGCCCCTTTTCCTTCCTCCAAATGCATCAAGAAAGTGGTAGCATTCCCAGAGATTTCTTGGAATAAATGGTGTTTAGATAGTGATACTGTCACCTCCCAAGCATTGGAATCTAACCTCATGGGAAATTACATTTGTTGATAGAGAAAATTGGTCCACCCCTCTCCATCTAGCTGACTGTTCGAGCCACCTCATTAAGGTGACTCATTGCTGGTCAGTATAACAAATGGATTCACACCACTCATTTTTGCACGTTGCTCTTATTCACTCAAGAGTTGTTCTTAAATTTTTTGCAAGCACTCATTGGCTATGTAGGCCTTCAGCATTATTTCTTGAGTGGGTGGTGACGGTGGCTACTCCTCTTCTTGGGTATTCATTGGCATCTTATCTTTCATGATCTCAAATCATAAGGCCAAAGGAGTATGCCTGATTATATCATTGGAGTAGTGGATAATACCTATCCTTTTGCAAAGTTTTCAAATGAGGCACAAAAAGAGCAAGGTTTTCCTTCCACGTTCATTTTCCTTGAAGCACTTCTCAATATTTAAATAGATGAGTTTTGGAAGGTTGAAAGAAAATTTCCTACTTAGAGTGACACATACTTGGGTGAAGAAAGTAGTCAGCTTGCTTGGCCTCATCGTTGGATTGAGGTGATAGGTTGTAATTATGAAATATATTTTCTCTGCAAGTGTGATTGCACCATACTCCTTACAGTTAACCCTGTAGCACCACTGATTCCACTCCTTGGCCTCAAGATCATCTTTCATGGATAGTTCTTCCAACTATTTCCTAGTGTTAGGCAACCCTAGTGCCTACACAATAGCTTTGGCCGAGTAGGACACTTGAATGTCCTTGATATTGATAGTGGACCCTAGCCTTGTATTATTCCAAAAGTGATATCTCTCTCCCATGTACCACTTCCCACTAGATGTAATGATTGACCACATGGAAGAGGTTTGTAGTTGAGTCTTGACATCTACTACAGCTTTCTCTATGAATGGTCTGAAGCTGATTTCCTAAAAAACTAATCATTAAATTTCTTGGGACCTGATAATGTCAAGGTAGGCTTAATTCAAAGTGACTTCAAGTCTTGGCATGAGTCTAGGCACTTCTCCTTGCTATGATTGCTCTATGGGCACTTCTTCTTCTAGAATCTATCAAGAAGATTCCACTTTGAGCTCCTCTCCAAGAGGTCCTATTACATGAGTTGCCTCCGATGATTCTTGAGCTAGTTCTTATTGGCCCCTTTTAGCTCTTGGCTACTTCTCCCTTAGGTGAGAGGGTTCTCCTTCCTATATGCATTTCTTGTTTTAGTGCCATCTGTAATCACAATGAGACCATGGGTTAACATTGTTGTGTAACTTAAAGAAATTGGGGTACCTTTATCTCTTAAGGATAGTTACACTTTTGCTAAGTTGTGATTATGGTTGATTTAATTATTCCAATTATCATTTTATTCATGTGGTATTGTTAATAAATCATGTTAAAGGTTGTTAAAAGGTTTAACTATAAAAAAAAAGTTGATATTTATATGTTGTTACGGTTATTAACCCTTTGGGGGAGTTAGGAAAATTCCCAAAAAAGTTCATCAATTTTTCATTAGAAACCTTCAGGTTTGTAGCCCCCATGATAAAGAGCTTACCTTCAGTAAGTGTAGGATCAAAAAATAGAATGATTTGGAAAAATGGTTGGGAAGTTATGGGCTCTGAAAAATTGCAAAAACTCCCCATGTGATATGAGGCAAATGTCAAAAATTACTAGGTGCACGACAACATATATAGGATGTAAGCATCAGCTGTGTCAACAAGGTCTTGTTGATGTAGCTATTGACCACCATAGATGATCATTGACTTTGGTCAAACTTGCAATATGCAAAGAATTTTTTAATGAGATTGAGATCAAATGAAAGCTCAAAAGGCCAAAAATAGTATGAAAACATGAGAAGAGGGCATTGAAGCTCATAAATTTAAAAAAATGGAGAAAAATTGATTCAAGGGATGAATGAAATAAAAGGTTAAGGAGCATTGAGTAGAATACACATTGGAATATGCAAAAGATAAGATTGTGGTAATGTCAAAGATAAAGAACCTTAACTAATCAAAACAAGAGCTATGCAAGTGGGTCCTTCCCATAGCAAGCTCATGCCCTTATTGCCCTTGCATACCTCAACTAAGGAGTCTGTGGACCCCACAATCGATTAATGATCATGAAAAGCTAAGAACCAACCAAAAATAATCTATCCAAGGATTTAAACACATCAAACTAAGACATAAATCATAACATAGAACCTAGTAGTGAGGTAAGTTATGGCAGCATAGATGGATGATAGAGAAGGTGGAATGGAGTTCTGAATTGAAGTCATAAGAAGTTCCTTGTAGAATTTGTGTTTAAAATGACTCGGGAAGATCCATCCTCAGACCAGACCAAAACCATCTACTTTCAGTGACTTTACATTACCACCCTAAGATCGATCCATCTACACGAGACATGAGAGTGCTTCCACAAGACAACCACCATTCCATAAAAAGAAGAAAAGAGAAAAGTGAGAAGTAAGAGAGGGCCTTAGTTAGAGGGGACTTTTAGGCATAGGTGCCTATCTTTCTAGTTCCATAACCAATGCTTGTAGCCCATTTATTTGTCCAAGGGATGTGCTTTGAAATTCCATTATTTTTTTAAATGGGAACAGCACCATGCAAGGACTTATTCATTTATTGTGTCTAAGGGCTATCCTTGAATTTCTATCATTTTTTTTTATTGTGTGGTTTTTTGTTCTTTTTTTTTTATGGGAACCACACCATGCAAAGACTTTATTTGACTTCCTATCAATAGTTGGAATGGAATAGTAAGAATTCCATGAAAAACACTCAAGCACTAAAGCAAGTAGAAGAATACAAAGAGTATTCAGTGCCTTTGAACTCACACCCTTTATAAACCTTTGAATCCTTCCTAATTCCTAGAAGAAGGAAAATCATAGAGTTTATCAGATGGGCGAATGATGTGAACTCACTACCTATTCCATGAAAAATAAACCATGTCAAATTCATCAAACATCAAAATTCAAAAATAGAAACCAAACATCAACAATCACAACATTAAGCTCAATCCATCATTAGTAAACAACAACAACAACACTGTGTCTTGTGACAATAAAGTAATTTTATTAGCAAAAATTAGGAGATATCACACTTAAAAAAAACAAAACCAAATAAATTAAAATATATAATAAAGTGTAAAATAATCAAAAAAGGCTCAAAGGTACTAATGATGGTGTAAAATTTGAAAAATTTGAAAATCCAAAAATTTGTAAAATAAATAACTTGTAAAATCAAAAATATGGAAAACAAAAAGTAAAAAACCTAAGAAGCCATATGGATTGTTAGCATGGATGGGCATCTCCCCCATGATTGAGTTGGAAGGAGGAGATCCAAAAAATGGAATGTGGTTGTCCATCCATCAAGGTGGTAGTTGCACTAGCCTCTCTTGGTTCAAGGAAAGGTTTTACTTATTGGATGTTAACCAAATACTTTTTATTTGGGGTTTCATGTTTGTAAATTAACATGGCCCCATAGGGAAAGGCTTGATTAATTATATAAGGTCCCTTCCACAATGTTTGAAATTTTTCCTTTTGGGGTACATGTGCAGGGTTCTAGTATAGGACCTTATCTCTTGGTTGAAGTTTTACTTTCCTAATTCTAAGATCATGACATTACTTGCTAAATGCCTTGTGCACCTCATTCAAAGATAGGACCACTAATAAATTTTCATCTAGTACATTTAGGATGATTAATCTTTCTTTTTGTGCTAGACTGAGGTTAAGATTCAAATCACAGGTTGTTGAGAGTGTACAAAGCTCAGATTGGATCAAGAGTGTTGGAAGTTTTACGTACACCAACTGATAGAGAAAATAGCCAATAGGAAGTTTTCATGTTAAATGATAAGCCTAGAGGACATCATTAAGTTTTTTACTCCAATCTTTCCTATATTTGCTAATGGTCCACATTAGTACTTTTGTGATCTCCCAGTTGGTTACCTTTGCTTGACCATTGGCTTGGGGGTGGTAGGGTGTTGTCAATTTATGTTCAAGCCCCAAGCATTACATTAACTTTCTAAAATTGGCACCTATGAAATGAGTTCCATTATTAAAAATTAGTGAATGTAGCATCCCAAACCTATTTATAATATTTTATTGTATAAATCTAGTAGAAATGGACAATGTACAATTAGTAACAGCTATTGTTTCTACCCATTTTGTGCAATGGTCAACTACTACGATAATATATGCCTTCTTGTTAGACATGGGCGTGATGGGCTCCATGAAGTCAACACCTGATATATCAAAATATTCCAATGGTTGGATCCACTGTTGAGGATCTTCCATGTGAGTGGTCATTCCCTCATCTCAAGATTGTAATTGCTGGGCATCCCTAAAGATTGTAGGCCAATAGTATCCTGCCATCAGTATTTTTATGAACATGCATCTCCCTACATAATGGCCTCCACAATGTCCTTCATGAGCATCTTGGAGAATGCACAATTGATCTTCGTCAAGGACATACTAATGAATCAAGCCATCGGCACACACCTCATTGAGGTGTCTGTTGATTTCCATGAAATATTTGGCTCGATGAAGAAATTGTTGCTTCTATCTAAAGTCAAAATCTTGTGGCATTTCTTGAGTGAGAAGATAAGTGAGGATGCAATTATACCATGTTTTTTTTGTTGTTCATTTATTGCTCTTGTAAAGAGGATTTCATCTAGAAACTGATTAGAGAGTACGCTCTCCTCCTCTTTATCATCCCATCTTAAGTGAGAGAGGTGGTCAGTGATCACATTCTCAGTTCCTTTTTGATCTAACATTGTGAGATCAAATTCCTACAAGATCATGAGCCACCGTATGACACGAGGGCTCACTGTTGGCTTGTTCATGAGGAAGTGGATTACACTATGGTCCATGTGCATAAATACCTTGTAGTCAAGCACATAGTGCTTGAGCTTTTCCAAAGCATACACCACAACCATTAGTTATTTTTCTATGGTGATTTCATATTGTGCTCCCATAATGCTTCAACTCACATAGTGGATGTAGTATGAATGCTTCTTATCATCCATCTACATGAGCACTACTTCCAATGCATACTTAGATGCATCCCTCATGATGTGGAAAGGTTTGGACTAGTCTAGTGCTCATCATAGGATTGTTGTTTTTATGAGTTTCTCCTTTAAATGTTGGAATGCATGTTCACATTCCTTGATCCAGGTGAAAGGTGCATTTTGTTTTGTAAGCTCTACCAATGGTTTTGTGATCTTAGAGAAATTCTCTATGAATTGTCGATAATAACCAGTGTATCCAAGTAATGACCAAACATCTTTAACTATCTCTAGTTGGTGTGATATTCCTTGGATGACCCTTATCTTTTCTAGATCTACTTAATTCCTTTTTGCAAAATTTGGTGCCCTAGCATAATGCCTTCTTGGATCATGAGATGGCTCTTTTTCCAGTTGAGCTACAGGTTTGTTTCAACACATCTCTTTAATAATTGCTCAAGGTGGTCCAAGGCTTGCTCAAACATAGCTCCATGGGTGGACAAGTCATCCATGAAGACTTCTACACCACTATTGATCTGCTATTGGAAGATAATAAGGACCAAGCATTAAAATGTTGTAGGGGAATTACACAAACCGAATGGAATTTTACAATATGTAAAATTCCCCCAAGGACTCGTGAATGTTGTCTTGGCCTAATCTTTTGGCACAATTTGTATTTGGTTGTAGCCACTATAACCATCTAATAAGCTATAATAACAATTCCTAAATATGGTATCCAATAGTTAATTCAAAAATGACAAAGGGAAATGATCTTTAAATGTTACCATATTCAATAGCCTGAAGTCGATGCAGACTCACCATTTGTCATCCTTCTTTGGCACAATCACAATTGAGCTAACCCACTCACTATCTATGATGGGATAGAAGAACCCCACCTTGAAAATTTGTTCAATTTCCTCTTTGATGATCTGCTTCAATTTGGGATTCAGCCACCTTTGTAGCTACCTTCTAGGCTTCATGGACAAGTTAGTGTAAATGTAGTGCTAGCATATCTTTAGATCAATTCTATTTAGCTCAAGATACAAGCAAGCAAAGGCTATTGACCATTTGTTAACTACATTTAATAAATTTTCTTGTTGTTCAAGGGCAATGTTGACATTAATTATGACTAGTTTACCATTATTTAAAAATGCATATTCCATACTAGCTAGTAAGGTTTTTAGCTCTAGAGGCTTCTACTTGAAGTTATCAAGGATTTCCAACTCTTCCCAATAGGTATCATCATCTTCATCTAAGAGTTGGAAATGAAATTATTCAATTTTATCTATGCCTTCAACATAAGCCCATGTTAGGCTCTTAGTTGGTTCCATGCATAATGTGTTGCTATCTAAGTTGCCTATCAGCCACTGGGTGTCCTCTTGTTTTATGGCTACTACACATAGACACCTTTCAATATTAATTTCTTATGTACACTAATTGCATGCTTTAATGTATGTACTTTTGATAGACGAAATCTTTTGCATGCAATTGCACCCATTATTGTTGTATGTAATGCATGGAATACACTTCTTCTCTATCTTGCCCAATTCATTTTCTTTAGATATTTCTAGAGATAGGTCCTTTATGTCCATGCGTGCATCGACCATGCTTAACCAAGATCTTCCCATAATGATGGAGAAGTCACTTTTGTAGTTTTCAACCTTGATCACCAAAAAATAATAAGATAGGACCACCAACAAACTATGGTCACAATGTCCTCTACTAATTCTAGAGGGATAGTAATTGATTGATCTACTAATTCTAGACAGATGTTACTCTTATTGAGAGGTGGTAGGTTCCAGGCCTTATACATGTCATGAGAGATTAGATTAACTCCAAAACTAGAGTCAAGAAGAGCCTTGCATGGCTCATGTCTAATGATTTGTAGGTAAATAAGTGGACTTTCTAGGTCAGATCTTTTCATGGGAAGATTTCCAGCCTTGATCTAGGTAGAAAAAACATGAGTTAGCATCATAGTGTGAATCCGAGGTGGCACTTGGTTTGAAGGGCAATCAAAGATATTTGATGTAGAGGATGAGGGTGTTGGAGATGCAAGACAATCAACTAGACTAGGTTATGAGGGTTGGAGAGGACTATTGGGTCAGAAGAAGGGTCTTTTTCTAGATTGATTATCTAAACCCCTTATTTGGAAAGCTAATTATGAATGTACAACCCTCGTAGCCTTTCATTCTTGTGGCTGTGGAGGAATTTCATCCTACATGGATGGAGTAAGAGGTGACTAGGTTGAAAGAAACGGTGTGTGTATAGATGGATGTGGAGGATGGTATAGATATGATTTTTTTCCTTGAGTAGATGGTGAATGTGTTTGATGGCACTTCGGAGGGTAATAATGATGCTAAAATGAGGTATGACTTGCAAAACTTCTTAGAGAGATGGATTGCGGAACATAGTACTCTTATGGATTTGGTTACCTATATGGATACTACTACCTTGGCATTGGCATTCCCCATGATTGTGGTTGGCATCACTATTGGTATTATTCATAAGGGTTTGGAGGAGCTCCACTTGGGTAATAATCTTATTGTTGCTAGTGGAACTACCTTGGATTGCCTTGAGGGTAAGGCAATCGTCTAGGTGCTTGCCTACGTTCTAGTTGAGGATTTAATGCATACATCCCAAACTCTTGTAACTGTCTACATGCTTAATCCTACTATCTTTCATATGCCTAGTTGGAATTTTAATTGCCTCTATAATGTTAAGCATACTTTGACTTGCTAATAAAGGTTCATCCTCATCACTACATCAATGACATCGATGATGGTTCTAGCCATTTCTTCAACCTTGGTGGCCTTCACAATCATTGTTGTCTCATTGATCACCTTCATCATGATTATTTTGATAGTAACTTCTATGAGAATTGTTAGATGAAGAGGAATGTTCAAAATCAAATGAAGAGGATGAAGAGAAAGATGGACTGCCATCGCCACCACAGTGTCCACCATCACTTTTTCACTTATTACAACCATCATCCTTAGATCCTTTACCATTGTGATGCTTTCCTAAGTCCCTACCTTAGTTGTCACTTTTTCCTAAACCAAGTTTATGAATAGTGGATCATAGGTTTAGGTTCACACCCTCTTCATTAATAATAGGGAGTGGAGTATCTTCATGTTAAGAACCTTCAAAGGGAGGATTCTCATTGTCATCTTGATTTAGTAGGAATAAGGGATTAGTGTAATGTTTTCCCTTTGTAGCCTCATGGAGCTTCTCTTGACATTGATCTCACTTGCATTGTGTTTCAGTGGGATAATAATTTTGAGTGTCATTTCCATCCACAATGTATTCTTCATGAAGATCTGAGATGCCCAACTTCTTAAGAGTTTTAAGTAGCATCCTAGGTACAGATCAATGAGGGGGAAAGATGATGTTTCCCTCCATATCACACCATCATAGCTATTCATCCTAATGTAGGATGAAGGTGAAGTCTAGTACATACTCATCTGGATGAGTATATACCACTTTGCACTCTTGTGGGACAAACAGTTTGACATCTACGCACTTGTGAGAAGAAGAAGACATCTTGCAAAATAAAATAAAATTATCAATGTACTTTTATAATTATATGTGTAGCGAGAATGATATTGAGCTTGAGGTTCATACAATGATATTAATAGTATTCGCTTAAACCTAAATAGTGCACATTTCAACAAATAAAGTTGCCAGCAACAATGCCAATGATGAGCAACAAGGTACCCCTACGCCTAACCATACAAATCACAAAGCGTTCACGTGTGATCTAGTCGAATTCCATGGACTTTATCATTTCCGGTGCACTAGTCTTCTAGGAAGTGAATCTTGCCTTAAGGACAATTGTTGTCTTCACAATTACACTTGTGATGCACACTAGTATGGTTAAGTGTAATTGAGGCATCTAATTTTTATCCCTTTGTATTTTTATTGTTTTGGTGCTTAAAGAGAAATAAAGTAGTTGGACTGACTAATTTGATTTAACTAAGTAAAGAATGTCTAACTAGTCCTAACAGAAGCATTCGGTCCCACTTCCCATATAGATTCTGAACCCATGTATCTGTTGCTAGGTGACCAAGTGCTATGCTACTGGGCATACTAAGTGATAACCTACTAGGATTACCAAGCAAATACGTGTTACGCTTGAAGTGCTTGTACTTATGTGTTTAGTCTATCTTTCTTAATCACTTCATTAACTTAATTACTAGAAACATGTAATAAATAATTGAAAGCATTAAATCAATAACTAAAAAAATTAAATGCATAAAAAAATATTTAATCTATAAAAATTTTTGCAAGGTTTATTTAAAAGCTTATCTTTATTGCCACACACACTGTCATGCTCAGGTACAACAATGCTCTAATAAAGATCTGTACACTCAATGACTCCTACTGTGGACACCCAAGAGGAAAATTCTAACTTTCAAACAAACAAACTACAAAAGCTTCACTGTTAAAAAATCTCTGTTGCCATAAATGTGACTAGTATATGTGTATTTATAGTCAAAAACAAACATTGTGTTGATGGGAGCCTCATCGACATAGGATATGATGCATCAACTAGGCCTTGTTAATGAGGCCTATTCAAGAAGGCCTCATCAGTGCAACCAATCGAACTATGACTCATCATCAACCAAAAGGATATGTCATCAAAGAAAATTAAAAAAGAAGTATGTAAATTAAATAAATCCCTATATGATTTAAAACAAGCTCCTAGTGCTTGATTCCATAGGATCAATGCATACTTACTCAAGAAAGGATACTCATCTTGCATGTTTGAATCAACATTGTATTATAAGCATAAGAAAAGATCTTTTATCATAATCTCTTTCAATGTTGATGATCTTATCTTTACAATCATAAATAATAGCCTAATAGAAGACTTTAATGCAAACATAAAGAATAAATTTCAAATGAAAGATCTACATGGACTAAGATATTTTGTAGGAATACAAGTTAATTAAGATAAGTGAATTAAGGTTAATTAAACTAAAGGTGGTGCCTCCATTCTTGAAAAATACAAAATCAAGGTAAAAATCATCAAATATTCTCTTACGTACAATCTAAAACTAAAATACAAGGATTGCACAACTCTAGTAACTGTTGCATTATATAGAAGCATGATTGGAGCACTAAGGTTTCTTTTTCATCCAAGACCAAATCTATAATTTTCCACCTCTCTCTTATCTAGATATATACAGGGACCAAGACTATCTCTTTTTAATGCCCTTATTCACATACTTAGATATGTAAAAGGAATGTTGATTAGGAAGGAGAACAAAAAGATAGAAAATCTACATTAGGAGCAATAATTTTTCATGGAAAAAAGGTGATATATTAGAAATTAAAAAATTAAATATTAATTAGTATTTCAACTTATAAAGTAGAATTTATTACTATGGAAAAATTCACTCAACACATTCTATGGTTAAAGAAGCTCATCATACATCTTGGATTTCAAGTAAATCTTTCCATCAATCTCTATTATGATAATACCTCAACCATACAACTCTTAGATGAACATGTCCTTCATAAAAAATCAAAGCATATAGATATAAAATACTACTTCATTAAACAAGAAGTAAATATTGGAAATATCATACCAATGGACATGAATACTAATGAACAATTATTAGACTTACTCACTAAACCTCTTCTTCAGTATAGGCATGAGCATCTTTGCTATAATATAGACATCAAGAAGACAATAACAAAAGAAGAATAAGTATGCATTATGCACCAAAGAAAGAATTGTTAGATCTAGTACACAATACTTCATCATTTCGAATAAGAAGACAAGGATTCAAAGACAAAATTTTCTTATTTTTCACTTTATCAAAGTCCAATATATTTTTAAAAAATTCATGAATTCACGGACAAATGTACTCTTTTTTACCCCAATTTATCCTTATTTACTTTAATTTTCCTATGTTTTTCTATGAGAAATAACACCTCAAATCCTCTTAGAATGGCATCAATCATTCTCTTTAAATTCCAAAGCCACTGATAATTGTAATGATCTTTTTTGAAAGAAAGAATTGGTTATGACTTTTCTCCAAAAATTATCTTGTTCTTACAACTATTCATATTTTATAAAGCTCATGTTTCTCTCCATCAATAATCTATCTTATTACCAAACTAAGTTTCTAATATAAGTTCAACAATTTGAGTTAACATGTGCATCATCACATGTCATCATTGTCATTAATTCTAATATATTTTATCTCAAACCAAGATTTGCATCTTACCTTTCAAAAATGCATCACAATGAAGATCAAAAGTCATCATCAAATTCCTCAATTAGTTTCTATCAAAATTCATAGTTAATTAGTTCATGTCACCACCTTAGTATCATTTGCATCTCTTTGTGAAATCAACCATCCAATCTGTTAGAAGTTCTATGTTCTATTTTTAGTTCATGTATTCATTTGGATATTAATTTTCGATAAGATTTAATAAAAATTATAAATGTTATTATATGTATTTCTTTTTACAATCATTAAGGTTTCACTATGTTATTTCTATGGTTATGATTTTTATTAAATCATTCCATTATATTATTATCTTTTATTATTATTATTGTGTTCACTTTAAACTCCAAATTTTTTTAATTATTTCACTCCATTATCTTTTATGCCTTTTTCTTTCACTAAACTTTTTAACCCCTTTTATTTAGAGATGACATTTCCTTATCTTTTCTTTATTTCATAACATTGTCTAACCTAATTTAGTTTAATGGATGTTACACAATCCCTTATGAGACAAGTGTAATGCCATACATGCATATTTGTATCACAATATCTTGTGAGATAGGAGTAATGTTCACACTCACATATAATGTCATAATCCCTTATGAAGCATGGGTTGTTAAGGATTTGGTATGCTTCTCAAGCTGAACATTCTAAGGATATATATGATATTCATCATGGTTATATATTATCACTACCATGGTGATGTCACTATCAAGATGCTATGTACACATTTAGTAAATTATCTATGTTAATTATTAGTTAGTTAATTTTTAATAAATAGTTGTGTATTTTAAAATCAACATGACGATTACAATGGATCTAAGTGTAAACATCAATTTGAAACCTTTGTTCAAATTAATATCAAATGTCGCACTTGCCAATCATTATGCATTACAAATTCCCTAGGGTGCTAACTAATGTCTCCTATAATGTATAAATAGGAAATCTAAATTGTATAACCAAGGATTTTTTTTTCATTTCTTTTTCAAGCAATATTTAGCAACCCTTACCAAAATTAAGGTATATTATCATTAACTATAATTTCATTAATGATGAGTGGCGAGGTACCCCTACACTCAACCATATGAATATGAGCGTAGCATGAGCAATTCAGTCAAAATCCATAGACTAAGTGCCTACACGCCTCATGGAACACTTAAGGTTAATCATTCATTATCTTCCCAGACTTACTTGTAGATGTCACGATTGTATGGTTAAGTCTGAGGTATGTGATTTTTATGTCTTTTCTATTTTATCTCATATGCTAACAAGATGAAGGGTGAAGAGACTAATTAACTAACTTTAACTAACTAACTAAGTCTAAATTAACCTAGCATCAGCATTCGTTCCCACTTACCATTCACATCCTGAACTGATGCAACCTTGGTTACCAAACGCTAATTGTTGTTGGGATCACCAAGCGTAACGCACATGCTCGAAGTGGTCGTACTGAGGAACTTAACTAGGAGAGAAGGGTTGAGAGAGATTTAATGACTAATAAAGCATTTAAATAACAAATAATAAATAATAGTAAATAAAATCCTAATTAGCCTAATCCATGCACTGCAAGGTTTATCCAAGAAGTTTGTCTTTATTGTTGTATACAAATTTGTATTCAAGTACAATATTTTCTCTAATAAAGATCCGTTCACTTTGGAGTTCCTTCTACGGGCACATGGAAATTATTCTATCTCTAGAGGGGAAAAACTACCATAGTTTCACTATGGTCTAGGCCTAGATGTGAAACAAGGGAGAGCCACCTCTTATTTATAGACTTGGTGGCACACCGTGATATCACGTGGGATGCATCGCATCCTATCATACCCCCATGACTAAATGAAAACTCATCCATGAGTTCTTTACAAAATATTAGGAAAGTATGGGATTATTGACTCAAATGGAACTAATGATGAATGGGATGACATGTGAATGGATCATCATTACAAGACATGACAAAACTGGTGTTCATGACAACAAGAGTGAACACCTTATTACATTTGACATCAGGCCTCATCTGGCAGCTGAGAGAGAAGTGAGAAGAGAAAAGAAGTCTGTTGCTGCCAATGACAAGATTACATCTTTCGTTATCCATTCGTAAGCATGCCATCAAGCTTGCTCCTTGCATAGCTGCTTCAGCACCGATCCATTCCAATTGTTCCCTCCAAATCCAATCCATTGTTGCATGATTGCCATCTACACACACAACATAGACTTGTATCAGCAAGGGTAAATGAATTTCAATGTAGTTGATACCTTGACTCAGTGAAAGGTCAATTGGCTGGGTTGTGGTATGGCTAATTGTGGATCAGGAGATATATTAATGGTGACTACCGAAGGTGTAGGGGCTAGGAGAAAATTGAAAAAATTGGGCCTCGTACCCCCATGATTAATCATGAACCTCCGGTAGCAAGAGAATGGAAAAGGAAAAAGAACAAGAAAGATGGAGAAAAAGAGACAACTATTGCATCAATGAAATGAATGTCAAGATGGAAATGAATAAAATAAATTAGATTGCAAAAATGTTGAGGGAAAGAATTTAACTGGTGCACCAAATAGGAATGCTAGTGGGTCCTCTCCAAAGCAGGCTCATGTTCTTAATGCCCTGACAAACCCACATTCAAAGAGTCCGTAGGCTCAAGGAATATCCTTTGGAACAAGTATTAACCACAAGAGTTTACCAAAAAGAAAATGATGCATCCACCAAGATATATACTAATGATACAACTGGTAATGAGGTGAACAATGGAGAGAAGGATGAAGAGGAGAGAATGGAATGGAGTTTCAAGAACAAGGTGATGTACATCCCCTTGTGTGTTTTATGATTAATGTGACTTGGCAAATCTCATTCCAACTCTGGCCTCAAACAAACCACATCTAGTGACTTCGCATTAATACATTTGGCCACTCCATCCACTTGAATAACAAGAATGCCTTTCCCAAGAGCCACCACCATTCTGATAAAATGAATGAGGAGAGAATGGGAAGCAAGAAGGGCCTTAGTTAGAGAAAACATTTTTATTTTAGTTCCATAGCCAGTGCTTGTAGCCCAAGGGATTATTTTGTCTAAGGGGTGTGCTTTGAATTCTTACTTCCTCTTTTTTTTTCTTGTTTATTTTGTTATTTTTTTTTATTTTTTTTTCTTTTTGTGTTTTGTGTTTTTATGCATGAGAACCACACCATGCAAAGACTT
>MNCI01030115.1:353113-366743 GCA_015680685.1 Gnetum montanum | reverse complement strand
AAGAGAGACCATAGAAAATTATGGATGAATGGATAAAGTGGACTCATTGCCTATCATATCAAAAGAAACATACCTTAGTATCAACATCATAACTTAAAGGTAAAAACCAAACATTAGCAATCAATAGGAAAATAGTTCATACCATCATGAAGAACACTTATTGGGTGACAAACTTACAAGATGGAGAAAACACACACACACACTCATACATAAAGAAATGAAAAAGTATAACAATGTTGTAAAAAAAAATAAGAAAAGTTAAAGAAATTTTTAAAACAAAAAAGTGCAAAACAAAAATGTGTAAAACAAAAACTTATAAAACAAAAACTTGTAAAATAAAAACTTGTAAAACAAAAATGTGTAAAACAAAAACCTATAAAACAAAAACTAAAAATAATTGAGGGCCTCAAATGATTAGCATAGGTGGCCATCTCCCCCATGACTAAATAGAAAGGAAGATATCCAAAATAATGAGAGCCTATTTAAATTTCTTAGAAGTGTCTAACTTCTCCTAATTAATGTTTTCAGGTTAAGGGGTGGAAGTTAGCGATGCTCATATTCTAATGTGCCTATGCTTTTGTTGTTAGCATGAGTTGTTTCCCCAATTTTTTCCATGCATATTGGGTTGCTCTTTCAACTAGCTGTCAACCATAGGGTGTCCACTTGTTGTGTGGTTGCTACATATAGGAACCTTTGAATTTGTGTTTCTTGGGCACACCGGTTACATGGAAGAGATGCTGAGCATTCTTCCATGTCATTAGCCTCTAAGTCACTGTATGTGATGCATGGAAATTTCTTCTTCTTGATCTTTTCATAAATGTTTACCTTAGATATCTCCAAAGAAAGATTGTGAATCCCTAGGTACACATCTATTGTACTCAGCCATGGCCTTCCCATTATAATTGGGAAGCCCCTATTATTACTGTTGACTTCTATCACCAGGAAGTTAACTGGGTATGACTAACCACACACAGTGGTAATGATGTCCTCCACTAATCCCAAGGGAATGGTGATGGACTGGTCAGCCAACTCAAGTCAAATATTTCTCTTCTTAAGTTGGGATAGGTTCCAGGCTTGATACATTTCTCATGAGATTAAGTTGACTCCAGAACCTGAGTCAAGAAGAGCCTTATGCGGGTCATTCCCGATGACTTGTAGATAGATTAAGAGGCTTCCAAGATCAAAGAGTTTCCTAGAAAGGTGTCCTACCTTGATTTAGTCAATTATGGTATGTGTTAACATAACCGTATACATGAAGTTCGATTATTAGATTGAAGGGAGCCCCGAAGTCTTATTTGTTGGAGGAGCATGCACAGACTCAATCACTTGTTGTTGTGAGAGCTTTTCTGGGCTTTTGGTTCTGAAGAAAGGTCTTCTTTTCTTGCAATTGTCAGAACCAGTAGTGGGTTGAATGTTTATAGCTTTCGTAGCATTACATTGTTGTGGTTGAGTGGGGAGTTTCCCTTGCATTGTTGGAGCAGGTGATAGTGGAACTACCAGCGGAAGAGTGGTGGATGGATTTGGAGAATGGTATGGATGTGGAGTGTCTCCCAAAGGAGAAGGAGTCCTTCTAAAATACTCCCAAACTTGGTAGTGACATTGGGAAGTTGTGTGACCCATAGAGTCACTTGGAGAAATCGGCTGCTACACGTAATAGCTATAAGGATTAGGTTGCTAATAAGGGTATCATTGTCTAGGCGTTGGCATCCCTCATGACTGTGGGTGTTGCCACTGCTGATGTTACCTAATGGGTTGTGGTGGAGTCCCACTTGGATAGTTCATTAACAGTTGGTGGAACTACCTTGGGTTACCTTGGGGATAAGGTAACCTTCAGGGTGTTTGTCATTTGTTAAGTATCAGGTTGAGTGCATACATCCCTAGACTCTTGTAGATGTGAGATGATTGGACAACATCCCTTAGGATGGTCATATTGGTAGATCTTACATCCACCATCATTGTCTATGTCTAAGTCCACAACCTCATCAAAGATAGTTATTTTCCCCTTACCATTGGTACGTGCATGGCCTACATCTCTCCACTTTTTCTTATCAGAGTCACTACCTTGTTCCACCTTAGAATCCTCTATAATTTTTAGGATAATTTCAAGTCTAGAGTCTAAGGAATCCCACAATTGATTCACCTTAACTGACACTTCAATTGTTAACTTTTAGAGTGGCAAGGTTTTTCTGTTCACCAGCTCTTCGAGTGATGACTGATCCTCCTCATCACAAAATCTCACTCCCTTTTTTCGAAGGGAAGGATCACGGTTATATTCTTCCATGCTCTCTCTTTTTCGTAGCTCCCCTTCTTCTTTGGCTACTTGCTCTAACAAGCAATGAATTTCATAGGATCTAAGTTCTAATAGTCTCCCTTGAGCATAAGTCCCAAGGATTCTCCTAGTTTCATACCTTAGCCCATCTACAAGGTGGCGAAGTTGGTCGAGTTGTGCATAACCATGGCCCAGGAAACAATGTAACAATGCATAGTATTGGCCCATGGTAGCATCCAAGGGTTCATGATTACCCTGTTTCCATCCTTAGATCTGCTTACATAAGTTAGACACTCTGGAGTACGTTTGGTATTTATCGTTGAACAATTCTAACATCATACTTCATCTCCTAATGGTTTCTAGTTCTAAGGACCGATACCAACTCTTTGCTTCCTTTATGAGTATTCTAGGAAACAACTTTAGTTTCTGCGACTCATTTTCTATGTTCCACAAGGTGCAAGCATCGTGGAATGCCTATAAATGATTTTGCAAATCGGCAGTGTATCCCCCTTCAAAGTATGGGATGTTATTCATGTCTAAGCACTTGATCCGGCTATCTCTTTGATGCCTTGTCAATATCCTAACTACCTCTATTATATCAAGCATACTTTGGGTTGCAAGCAGGGGCTCATCATGATCATCTCTTTCATGACATCTATGGTGTCTACATTGTTCCCTACTTTCCCTTCGTTCATGCCCTTGTCCTCACTCTCGACTCTCTCGTCAAGGTCTCTCATTTTTCCTACCTCTATCCTCACCGTTATGCTCTTGGTGGCTACTTCCAGATGTGGAAGGAGAGGGTTAGTGATGTGATGAAGGGGAAGAAGAAGGAGAACCATCGCCATGACGATGCTTCTTACCTTCTCTTTGGATGCTATGGCCCCGATCGTGATGAAGATCCAAGTGCTCGTCCTTGTCATGTGTTGTTGTTCCCTCAGTGAACAGTTGGTGTTCACAGGGATCAGAACCAAGGTTGTGTATCATAGAGCATAAGTTTTGATACCCTACCTCCTCACCATTGTTAGGAGGGGGAACATCTATGGATGGAGAACCCATTATAAGTGGTTCACCATCTCCAATTTCACTTAGGACGTGCAGGACCCCTTTGCCCTTCAACAGTGTATGGTGGCTCTCCTGCCTTGAGTCCCTTAAATGTTATGCTTTTGTGGGATGATAATCCCTCATGTTAAAATCACCTATAGCATATTTAGAATAAAGCTGTATCATGTCAATCTATGCCAAGGCACGGAGGAGCATGTTTGGAACTGAACGATCTAGGGATAACACTATGTTACCTTGCAAATCTCTCCATCGCAGCTATTCATCTTGATGGAGGATAAAGGTAAAATCTAAAATATACTCATCAGGATGAGTATAGACTATCTGATCCTGTTGAGGAACTGGCAGATTTTGGTTATGTGTTTTTGATTATNAGTGATTTCCTATGTTCTACTTAGCGCACAAACACTTAGTCCCTGACAACGGTGCCAATGATCAGTGGTGAGGTACCCCTACACTCAACCATACGAATACAAGTGTAGCACGCGTGATCCAGTCAAACTCCATAGACTAACTGCCTACATGCCTCATGGAACACTTAAGGTTAATCATTCGTTGTCTTCCCAGACTTACTTGTAGTTGTCACGGTTGTATGGTTAAGTAAGTCTGAGGTATGTGATTTTTATGTCTTTTCTATTTTATCTCCTATGCTAATAAGATGAAGGGTGAAGAGACTAATTAACTAACTTTAACTAACTAACTAAGTCTAAATTAACCTATCATCACCATCCGTTCCCACTTACCATTCACACCCTAAATCGATGTAACCTTGGTTACCAAATGCTAGTCGTTGCTAGGATCACCAAGCATAACGCATGTGCTCAAAGTGGTCGTACTGAGGCACTTAACAAGGAGAGAAGGGTTGAGAAAGACTTAATGACTAATAAAGCATTTAAATAATGAATAATAAATAACAGTAAATAAAATCCTAATTAGCCTAATCCATGCACTGCAAGGTTTATCCAAGAAGTTCATCTTTATTGCCATACACAAACTTGTGTTCAAGTACAATATTTGCTCGAATAAAGATCCATTCACTTTGGAGTTCCTATTGTAGGTACATGGAAATTATTCTATCTCTGTAGAGGAAAAAATTCTAGAGTTTCATGATGGTCTAGGCCTAGATGTGAAACAAGGAAGAGCTGCCTCTTATTTATAGACTTGGCGGCACACCGCAATATCGCATATGCGATATCACATGGGATGCGATATCGCAGTAGCCGTGATATCGCATGATATCACGTTCCATAAATTAAGAAATTTAATCCCAACATTGCTTTGATAGACTTTAATTTCTTCTTCAGCTTTAACTTTGATGTTCAATTTTGACTTCCTTCAATTTCTCCATCCCTTAGTGGATTAACTCTTAGCACAACCCAAGGTTAAGCAATAGCCTTGAAGTAATAAAAGATATCTTATTCTATATTTGTCATAGTCATGCTTTCCTTTAGCTCTCACCAATCCTTCCATCTCATGAGTGTACTTCATTTGACCTAGATCTTACATTTGAAAAGTAACTACATGCTTTATATCCTAGATCTTTTTTATGGAAGGAACCTTTTTATCTAAATAAATATAATTTTATTTAATTGAAATTTCATGAAATTTACTTTTAAATTTGTGTTCCTTTTCTTTACTTTGATTTTGAGGCTTAACCTTCACATCACACATGTACATAGCCTTCTATATATATACTCTCATAGTTGTTGTAATGACACTTGATGAGTAGTGAGGTATCCCTACGCTAAACCATATGAATACGAGCATCCACGCATGATCTGGTTGAATTCCAAGGACTAAGTGCTTATGTGCCTTTCTAGAACAAGAATGGGTTGATCAATAATTTTCTTCCCAAGCTTACTTGTATGTCATGATTATATGGTTAAGTAAACTTGAGGCATATGATTTTTATACTTTTTTGTGTTTTTTTGTCTTGCTGCTAATAAGGTCAGAGAGAGATAACTAAGTAACTAATTGGATTTGACTACTTATTAACTAGGCTCTAACTAATCCTAACGTTAGTATCCATTCTCACTTGTCGTACTCATCCTAAACTAGTGCAACCCTACTAGAATTACCAAATGCTAATTGTTACTAGGTTACCAAGTGTTACACACATGCTCAAAGTGATCGTACTATGTGTGCTTACTTAGGAGAGCTATAAGGTGAGAAAGAAACAATAATTAACAAAGGAAAGCATTAAGTAATAGTAATTAACATTAATTAATCTATTCTGAATGCTACAAGGTTTATCACAAAGTTCTTCTTTATTACCATACACAAGGTGTGCTCAGGTACATAATGCTCAAATAAAGATTCATTCACTTTATGACTCCTACTACAGGCACATAGAAATCATTCTAACTCTGAGAGGGAGAAAAGTCAAGTGTTTGGGTAAGGGACTAAGACTAACTATACAAACCAAGTGCGCATGCCTCTTATTTATAGGTAATGAGGTAGTTCGTGATCTTGCGTACGTGATATCGCATGGAAGGCCATGATATCATGTATGCAATATCACATATGTGATATCATGGCTCATCATACCCCCACGACTGAATGAAAATCATCCTTGAGTTTCTTACAAAATATTGAAAAGGTATGGGATTATCAACTAAATGAGAATTGACAGTGACAGGGACTAACAGACTCAAATTGCCTAATGAATGGATCGACAAACATATTACAACATTGGTGTTCACACCCTTTGTGGTAAATACTATACATGGATGACATCCATACCTTCACTTGATAGTTTGAAGAGAGAGTAAATAAAATGAGGTGCATTCCTACCGACATCGTGATTGCACCTTTCGTTGTTTATCCATAGCCATGCAACCAAGCTTGTTCCCGATGTAAACACTCCAGCTCCAATCCATCTCAAGTGCTTCCTCCTATCCCAATCCATAGTTCATGTAATCGCCATCTGCACATACAACACAATCACGAATGAGTAAGGATAAGTAAACCATAATGTAGTTGATACCTTACCTCGATATAAAGTGCATTAGCTAGGTTGTGGTTATGGCAGAAACTAGGTTAGAGGTTTATAACACATAACTGCCCAAGGTGTAGGGGTGATACAAGTAGTAGAATGGAAAAATTTATGATAGGGCCCCCACGACTAAGAGCAAACCTCCTATAACAATAGGGTGGAAAAGTTTAGGGAACAAGAAAAATGGGAAAAATAACAACGGTGATGTCAATAAAATGGATGTCATGGATGGGGATGAAATGAGAAATCGCTGATTGCAAGAAATGTTTAAGGAGAAGAACTTAACAATTACACCATAAAGGAATGTCAATGGGTCCTACCCAAAGTAGGCTCATGCCTTTTATGCCTTGACAAACCCACAAACCAAAGAGTCTGTAGGCTCTAGGAATGACATATGGAAAAAATGGTTAAAGACTGATCCACGTGAATTTACCAAAGAATAAAAATCTATCAACCAAAATATAGACTAATCATAAAACTAGAAATGAGGTGGAAAATGAAAGAAAGATGGAGAGTAGAAAATGAAATGGAATCCCAAGAGCAAGGTTGTGTAAAGTACCTTGTGTATTTTATGGTTAAGGTGACTGAGTAGAACTCATTCCAAATCTAAACTCAAACCAACTATATTCAGTGACCTCACATCAATACACTTGGCCAAACCATCCCCTTGAAGCAACAAGAATGCTTCCCCAAAGATTCACCACCATTCCAAGGAGAGCGAGATGGACAAGTAGCAAGAAAGAAAGATCCTTAGTTAGAAGGAACCTTCAGGCATGGGTAACATGTCTTTCTAGTTCCATAACCAGTGCTTGTAGCCCAAATTTCTTTATTATGTCTAAGGGGTGTGCTTTGAATCCTCACTAGTTTTTTTTTTTGTGGTTTCTCACATGAGAACCACACCATGCAAAGACTTATTTTTATTCACTTAGCTTCCTGATATTTGATCAATGGCAAAATGGTGGAAAACCCATGAAAAGCATCCAAGCACCCAAAAGAATAGCTAGCACACGTGCATCGAATTCCCTTGAAGTCACACCCTTTTCATCCATTGAGTCCTTCCTCAATTTGAAGAATACCAAGCCACCAATTCATTAATAATTTTATTTAGAGAAATGGATAGTACAATTCCAAAACTACGGAATACCATAGAGTTGAACAAAGGAATGGACAATGTGGACTCATTGCCTATTTTATCAAAAGAACCATATCATAATATCATCATCATAATTCAAAGGTAAAAACCAAATGTTAACAATCAATAGTATATAATTCAATCCACCATCAAGAGCACTTATTTTATGATGAATGAAAGTAAATAAACCAAACAAAGAAATATTAAAATCTGAACGATGGTATAAAACAAAAATAAGAAAGATTGAAGAAATGTGTAAAATAAAAAATACAAAAAGGGCTAAGGACCTAGAATGGTTAGCATAGGTGGCCATCTCCCCCACGATTGAGTTGGAAGGAGGAGATCCGAAATAATGAGCAAGGTTGTCTACCAACAAAGGTAGTATGAGTACTAGCTATTCTAACCTAATGGAAAGGTTTAGTTTGTTGGATGTTGACCAATAGTTTCTTATCCAGGCTTCCAGGTTTGTATATCATTATGGCCCCTGAAGGAAAAGTTCCATGAATGACATAAGGTCCTTTCCACAGCATTTGAAATTTGGAATGTTGTAGCACATGTGTGGGATTCTAGTAGAGAACCTTATCTCCAGGTTGATGTTTAACTTTCCTAATTCTTAGGTTGTGACATTGTTTATTGAAGGCCTTGTGCAACTTGTTAGATAACAATGTAGCCAATTGGTTCTCATCCAGCAAGTTAAGGATCATCAATCGTTGTTTTTGTGCTAGATTAAGATCAAGGTTGAGGTCACATGCCATGGATAATGTACAAAGTTTAGTTTGAATGGAAATTGTTGGTAATTTACCATACACTAACTCATAGGGAGAGTAGCCTATAGGGAGTTTCCATGTGGAGTGGTATGCCCAAAGAGCATCATTTAGTTTAGTGCTCTAGTATCACCTAAACTTGCTAATGGTTCTTGTCAATGTCTTTGTAATCTCCCTATTGGTGACTTCAGCTTGATTGTTCACTTGGGGGTGATATGGTGTAGTCAGTTTGTGCTCAACCCCTAAGTGTTGCATTAATTTTTAAAAAGTTACACCTATGAAGTGTGTACCATTTTCTGAAATAAGTGCACGAGGCATACCAAACCTATTTACGATTTTTTGTTGAACAAAACGTGTAGCTATGGATGATGTACAATCCTTAACAGTAGCTTCTTCTACCCATTTTGTAAGGTAATCAACAGCAAAAATAATATAAGCTTTTCCATTGGACATTAGTGTAATTGGCCCCATAAAATCAATTCCCCAAATGTTGAAGGGTTCTAAAGGTTGGATCCATTGTTGTAGACCCTCCATTCTAGCAATCATCCTACAATCACATTGACAACACTTACAAGATTGGATGAAATAATGGGTTTCCTGCAACAATGTAGGCCAATAAGATCTTGCAAGCAAGATCTTAATGGTTGTTCATCTCCTAGTGTAATGACCCTCACAAGGACCCTCATGAGCATCTTAGAGAACTCACAATTGATCTACATCAAGAACAGACCATTAAACCAAGACATCAAGACATACTTTGTAACGTTTCCCATTGATTTTCATAAAATACTTGGCTCGGTGAAGAAACTATTGTTTCTTTTTAGTGTTAAACCCTTGTGGTGTTTGTTGTATAAGGAGATAGGTGAGAATACTACTATACCAGTTTGTCTCCATGGTTAATTGATTATTCACTACACCTGCAAAGAGGATTTCATTTGGGAAATAATCAGAAATTGGATACTCATCCTCTTGGTTGTCCCATTGCAACTGAGATAAATGATCAGCAACTACATTCACGGTGCCTTTTCGATCAATCATTGTAAGATCAAACTCTTGTAAGGTTACAAGCCATCGTATGATGCGAGGGATCACCATTGGATTATTCATTAGAAACCTTATTACACTATGATCCTTTTGCATGAATACCTTATAGCCCAAGACATGGTGCCTAAGTTTTTCTAGTGCAAACACTACAGCCATTAATTCTTTCTCTGTTGTAGTGTAGTTGAGTTGTGCACCATCAATACTCATATTGCATAGTGGATGTAATAAAGATGTTTTTGGTCATCTAACTATGTAAGTACAACTCCTAAAGCATAGTTGGATACATCAGTCATTATGTGGAATGGCCTAGACAAGTTAGGAGCTTGTAGAATGGGTGCTTCTATGAGCTTCTGTATTAAATTTTAGAAGGCTAGTTTGCATTCCCTAGTCCATTTGAAAAGTACATCCTTTTTCATTAGTTCAACCAATGGTTTTGCAACCTTAGAAAAGTTCTCAATAAAGCATCTGTAGTAGCCAATGTATCCAAGGAATGATCAAATATGTTTTACAATTTCTAGTTGATGGGTAATTCCCTGGATAAATTTGATCTTTTCAGGGTCTACCTATATCCCTCTTTGTGAGATCTTATTCCCTAATACTATGTCTTCTTAGACCATTAAATGGATTTTTTGCTAGTTAAGCCTTAAATTAGCAATGGAAAGTGGTCCTTGAATGTTGCCATGTTTAGTAGCCCAAAATCTATGAAAATCCTCCATTTGCCTCCCTTTTTGGACACAATAACTAAGGGGCTCAACAATGGGGTAGATGAACCTAGCTTTAGAAGCTGTTCAATTTCTTCCCTAACTACTTGCTTCAGCTTTGGGTTTAATCATCTCTACGGTTGTCTTTGAGGCTACATGGAGGGGTCGGTGTAAATTCTATGTTGGCATATCCTAGGATCTATTCTAGTTAATTCAAGATATGACCAAGCGCAGGCTTTCAACAATTTATTTATCACTTTCAGCAGTCTTTCTTTTCATTGAGGAGCAAGCTCCCAACATACCCTAGTTGATATTTTCAAGGTCAAAACTTGGAAGTTGGCGATGAACTTACTCTAATGTGTCTATGCTATCGATGTAAGCAAAAGTCAAACCCTTAGTTGGTTCCATGCATATAGTTGAACTGCTCTCTTGATCATCTGTCAACCACTAGGTTCTTTCTTGTCTTGTGGCTACTGCATACAGGCATCTTTGTATATAAGTCACTTGTGCACACTGATTACATGCACGCAATATTAAACATTGCACAAACCATGACTTCTGCATGCAATTACACCCTATGTCATTGTATGTGATACATGGAACTTTCTTCTTCTTGATCTTTTCAAATGTATTTTCCTTTGATATTTTTAGGGAAAGATCATGGATACCTAAGCATGTGTCAATTGTGCTTAGCCATGCTCTTCCCATTATGATTAGGAAGTTCCCTTTACCATTGTTTACTTGAATCACAAGGAAGTCGATTGGACATGACCACCTACAAATAGTGGTGACAATGTCCTCCACGAGTCCCAATGGGACAATGATGGACTGGTCAACCAACTCTAAATGAATGTTACTCTTTTTTAGTAGAAGTAGGTTCTAGGCCTTTTACATCTCTTGAGAGATTAAGTTGAGACCAAAACTTTAATCCAAAAGAGCTTTACATGGCTCATTTCTAGCAATTTGTAGATATATTAGAGGACTCCTGGGATCAGAGAATTTCCTAGGAAGATGGCCAACTTTTATCCAATTGGTGATGGCATGAGTCAACATGACTATATGCATTGAGCACAATTTCTTGATTGAAGGGAGCTCCAAAGCTTCAAGTGGTAGTGAGGTGGTTGAAGAATTATCCACCTGTGGTTGCAAGGGCTTAGTTGGGCTGTTGGTTCTAAAGAAAGGTATTTTCTTCATGTGGTTGTCAAAACCAACAGTAGGTTGAGGGTTAACAACCCTTGTGGCATTATGTTGCTACGGTTGGGTAGGGAGTTCACCCTGCATAGCTGGAGTAGGTGGTAATGGAGTTAAGGGTGGAAGAGATGTAGCTGTATGAGAAGGATGGTATGTTTATTCAATGTTGCCCCTAGGAGAAGGATTCCTATAATACTCACAAGCTTAGTAGTGAGATTGAGGAGTAACATGACCAGTAGAATCACATGGAGAGATTGGTTGTTGCACATAATATCCATACGGGTCAACTTGTCGATAAGGATACTATTGCCTTGGTGGTGGTCTTCGCCATGATTGTGGGTACTACCATTGTCGATACTACTCAATCGATTGTGGTGGAGTTCCACTTGGATAATACATTAAGGATTGGTGGAACTATCTTCAGTTATCTTGAGGATAAGGTAACCTTCCAGGTGTTTTCCTTTTATTTAATCATGGGTTGAGTGCATACATCCTAGACTCTTGCAGATGTGAAATTATAAGGCAACATCCCTTAGGATGATCATATTAGCATATCTCACATCCACTATCATTATCTGTATCCAAATCCACAACCTCATCGATGATGGCAACTTTGCCCTTACCCTTGTTACGTGCATGTTCAGTTTCTCTCTTTTTCCTTTTTTCACGATCACTACCTTGCTATTTAGACTCCTCTACTATTTTAAGAATGGTTTGAAATTTATCATCTAGGGAGTCCCACATTTGGTTCACCTTTTCCGATACTTCCGATGCAAGTTTTTGAATGGGAAAATTTTTTCTATTCACCATCTCTTCAAGCGGTGACTCTTCTTCATTCTTACAAAATCTTACTCCCTTCTTTTGGAGGGAAGGATCTCTGTTATATTCCTCCGCACTCTCTCTTTTCCTTAACTCACCTTCTTCTTTAGCAACTTGCTCTGCTAATCTTTGAACTTGATGGGTCCTAAGCTCAGATAGCCTCCCTCGGGCATATGTCCTAAGGCTTCTTCAAATTTCATGCCTAAGCCCATCTACGAGATGGCGTAGTTGATCCCCCTACAAATAACCATGGCCAGGACAACAATGTGATAGTGCATAATAGCAGCCCATGATAGCATTCAAGGGTTCATGACCTCCATGTTTCCATCCTTGGATTTTCTTTCATAGGTTGGATACTCAAGAGTACATTTAGTACTTATCTGTGAACAATTCTCACATGGTACTCCACCTACAGATGGATTTCGGTTCTAAGGATTGATACCAACTCTCCGCTTCTTTGACTAGTGTCTATGAGAACAACTTAATTTTTTGCCATTCGCTTTCTATGTTTTGTAAGGCACATGCATCATGAAATGCTTGTAGATGATTTTAAGGATCAGCGTTGTATCCCCCTTCAAATCATGGGATTTTTTTAATGTCTAATCTCTTGATCCTACTCTTTGTTGGTGCCTTTTTGGGATCCTAATAGCCTCAGTTATATCTAGCATACTTCGAGTAGCGAGTAGGGGTTCATCGTGATTGTCTAGTCTATGGTTTCTATGATGCCTATGTTGTTCCCTACTCTCCCTTCTTTCACGGTGTGTTTCTCTAGAGTGCCCTCATCCCCTTTCTTGACTATTTTATCTATGACTCCTATTTTGCCTACCCTTATCCTCATGGTCTTTTTCATTGTGACTGTGTCTAGATCCTGAAGGAGAGGGTGAAGGAGATAATGAAGGTGAAGAAGAAGGACCATCACCATATTAGTGCCCACTTCCTTCTCTTTAGTGGTCGTAGCCCCAATCGCAATTACGATCGATATGTCCATCTTTGTCATGTTTTCATGTTCCTTTTTTAGCTCCTTTGTGTCTGTCGATACCAAAATCTAGGTTATGGATAATTGAGTAAAGATTTTGATACACAACCCCTTGACTGAATTCAATAGAAGGAACATCATTGTGTGGTCAATTGCCTGAGGTAGGTTCACCATCCTCATTTTTTCTTAGGACATGTGGGACATTTTGCGACAACTTTCTCTTCATGGATTCTTGACGTCTCTCCTCTTGTAAATCCCTTTGACGTTGTGCCTCCATGGGTCAATACTCTCTCAAGTCATGATCATGCACAACGTACTCTGACTATAAGTTCTGCATACCAATTCAAGTGAGATCACAAAGAAGCATGTTTGGGATAGAGTGATCAAGAGGTAACACTATGTTACCTTCTAAATCTCGCCAATGCAGTTGTTCATCCTGGTGGAGGATAAAGGTAAATTTCAGTACATATTCATTGGGATGTACATATACCACATGAAACTGTTGAGGGACTGGTGGGTTATCATGTGTACTATGCCTCCGATTATTCCCTATATCAGACCTAGCAGATGAAACACTTTCATGAGAAGAAGGAGACACGATTGTCTATTTAGTGTGCAATGTATTATTATTTATTATTTTTCTTTAACCAACTCCAAGGGTTCATTCCAATGATGTGAAA